>PVKA01004556.1:0-98024 GCA_004027165.1 Ctenomys sociabilis
ATTGAATCTTTGATATAATTCAGCTATAAAAAAACCTGTAAATATAATTTCATGTATGCACCTTGTACAGTACCAAAACGTTATGAAAACAGTTTGCAATGTATTAATTCATCGACTCTGTATGGTTAAGGTGTCTTGAAACTGTCTGATTGACATTTGTATTTTAATAAAATAAAAATAAATGAAAAAAAAATGCAAAAAGAGGTGTACTGCAGTGACTGCTGAGAAGTTTAAATTGTACATTGGGAATGAAATCTTGAACTCCAAAGCTCTCATGCCAGCATAGCATAGAGTCTGACCCAGTATTAGTTGCTTTGCTATTGTATGCCACCAAATGGGAAAACTCACAGTTCCAAAGGTTCTAGACAGTAACTGACATTTTATTTCATTTTTTTAGAATTGCTGATTAGGAAGAAACAAGTAGTGTGGCATTCATGAAACCAAAACCAAGCCACTTTTTCCTTTACATCTGGGAGAACACTCTTATTGGTAAGAAAGATCCCTTTGACAGCTTTCCAGCATGACCAGGTTTATGACAGATACCATCTCAAGATAGCTAACCTGATACGAGAGCTCCTATTTCATGCTTATTAGCTAACTCTGTTGTGAGCTTTGGGTAGAGCACATGCTGCAGGAAGTGAAGAATAACCTATCCTAAATGATTTTACTCATTTTCCATTCCAACAGCATAATATAACTACTGTGAGGAGATATTTCAGCCAGTGCATAGATCTGTTTCACTCGGCATTAGGCAAATCAGTAATTAAAACTGAATTTGAGTACTTACTAAGTAATTAACATGTATACACTAATGTCCATAACACACAGACTTCCATGTCCTTTAGGACTGATAAGAACTCCCACTGTCCCCTCAGTAAAGCTCTGAGTTATGTATGTGAATAGCATGCTGCATCTATTGTTGGACAGTTTGATTTACTTTGTTAGCTGTCTGGACTGACTCTGAATCACATCTCCATTTCTTATTAAATTCTAGTAGGCCAGTCACCTCCCATGTCTGCACTTATTCAATAACAACTAAACCTGTGCATACATCTTCACCTTCTTAGGCAAAAATTCTGCCACAGAAGTGCAAACCATACTAGCTAGCAATCTCAGCAATTTCTGTCCTGCTTCTGCTTTGCCGCCTGTGATTGTGCATTGAGCCATTTTGTTGTTCATTAGCACCTCCAGTATGTACTGCTCAAGGATGGAGTGAGAAGGTGAGTGTCATATTAGTCAGTTTGGCTCCTTCCTAATAGCTCTGGCAAAGACTTGGAGGAGTTTTTGCAACTAATGCCTGAAATGGAAAGAAGTCATCCATGCTATTCCTATTCCTAAATCTTAGTGGGCAGAATACTGGCTAATTTCCTTTTCACTAAATGGTGTCCTGAGAGTCGGAAGGCTTTCTAAAATGACCAAGCCAGTATGCAGTGCAAACGTCATCAGTTGGTTGGGAGTAAATGCATAGTCATTTAAGCAGTGATATATATGATATATAGCAGTGATATTATACATATACATACATACATACATACATACATACATACATACATACATATATATATACATATATATATATATATATATATATATATATATATATATATATATATATATATATCCCCTTCAACTTAAATGACTATTTTCTGGCTTCTGGTTTTTTGTTTATTTGTTGCATTTTGCTTTTTTATAAATTCAAAAGTGCATAACAAATAAAAACAGTCATTTTTAGTGGCAAAATTTTAGAAAAAGTAAGACAGGATAAGGAGTCAGTGATTAGGTCTGAACATTATTTTTGAGATGTTGGTTGAAAATGGCCTCTTGGGAAGGTGACATTGTATCAGGAAACTAAAAGATGAAAAGAAGAAATGCGAGTTCTGGTGAGGATACCTTCCACCCAGAAGAATGGAGAGCATAAAAGCTCCAAGGAGGCAAAAAAGTTGGTTGCTGAAAAGTTGCAATTAGGCTGGTGCCACTGAAACGGAGCAATGGAAAGAAGGGTAAGAGATTGAATTAGAGTTACAGACAGAGATCAGATAATACATAGACCTGAAATCTCTGCAATGGGGTTTGAATTTGATTTTCAGCACAATAGGAGCTACTTCAGAGTGCTAAGTGTGGAATTGGCATTGTCTGATTTATAGTTTCAAAATATCATCCAATCTGCTGTGTTAAGAGAAGGAAGTAAGAGGTGAATCTGAGGGACCAGTTAAGAGGCTGATGGGAAATAAAGTTTATGAGACTTTGATCAGGGTAGTTCTGACTGAGACAGTGACAAATGGCAGCAATTGAGGTCAAATTTTAGGGTAGAACATCCTAATGAGTTACATATTACAAGGGTGCAGAATGGAAGACTGAAATCAAGGTTCATTCTTAGTGAATGGTCAGAGCAATAGAAAAATAGTATGTTATCTCTAAACTTGTTTATGTATAAAACAAGAGGTCTTCTCCCAGAGTCACTGTTATATTCAATTAATATTGATTGAAGTCCTCTTACAAGTGAGACGTATTGTTACTGTTTTCCCATGTTTACCTGCAGTTGACTCATAAAACATGTAAAAGTTTATTGTAGGTTCTTGTTCATGTTCTACATACAAACAAAATGATGCTCTAGAGTTTTTAGTTTGGGTATCCCATGAAAGATAGCAGCAGATGTGGAACTTAAATCCAGGTGTTTACTTGGAAAACCACACTTTCTGGATAAATGTTATTCAGATGTGAGGTAGACTGAATCTTGGAGACCTGACTCTGTCTTACAGACCTGCCTTGCTACAACTTGGAAGAAGGCTGGCAAGAGAAGCTTCCAAACTTTATAGAGAGTGACAAGCTCACAGTTTGTCTTTTAATTGCTTGAATCTCTTTCTGGGAGATGCAATAAGAAAAAAGCACTCTGAAAACTTTTCCAGGGAACTCTGTGGTTTGTCAGTAGTTTTATTTTTCCCAATTTAATTTGACACTAAATATTTCTAAACAGATGAGATCCCAAAGGCAGTTTAGTTTGAAAATGCTCAATCCCTAAAATGAGGTAAAGGAAAACATGCTCTGCCTAAGGTCACTGTTGAAATATCAGAGTTGCACAAATATTAATATAAATGATAATTTAAAACTTGGAAACAATGAAATCCCAAAGTGAGATGATGCAAAAACTGGGATTATATCTTTTTTTTAAGACGGAGTTCTACCTATGTATAAAGCTAATGTGAAATGTAAGAGACATGGAATGTAACAAGGTACAGTCAAGCAACTTGATCTTGATTTACAAAGAAGAAAAAGGTTTAGTATTTTAAATTCCACTGTTATTCCTCCAATAGAGTTATCTGAAATGTATTATAATTGCTTTAGTCTTTTAATAAGTGTTTCCAGCTTCTAGCCATGGAGGGAAATGATGGTAATCTGCACCAGAATGTGGTGTTACATAAAATTTGAAGTCTCTGGGTTGGCCTGATAGCTCAGTGGACTAAAGCCCTGCATAGGCAGAGCCCAATGGCTGAGGTTAAATCCTTGGCATGCTATACCAAACTTGCCCCCGGGGGCAAGCTGAGATGGCAACTGAGACTGGGATGGTGGTGCACACCTGTAATCCCAGCTCTTGGGAAGCTGAAAACAAGAGAATCAGTACAAGTCTGATGTACGTAGTGAGACCCTGTACCCTCTGTAGATCCTGTCCTAAAATATAGAAAGAACGACTGGAGGATATGAGAGCTCTTAAATATCCTCAGTTCCTCTCTATCTCCAGGCCAACATTCATACCGCATTAGTAACCTACCTTCTCTTTCTCCTTAACTTCATGCACTGCCATCATATATATGGTCCTTTGCCTCAGATGCACGTTCTCCCTCATCAAAGTACTTATGCCCTGTAATTACATTCTGCTTTGAGGTTCACTAGCATACAAAATATAGCCAAGAGCATTCCATACATTGCTGATGGTCAGTCATCTGGATCATTAGCCCTAGGTATCAGCGTCTGATTTGCTTGTTAGTAAATCACTATAGGTTGTCTGATTCGACTGCCTGACTTAGTCTTACACAAATGAGAGACAAACAAAATGAAAGGATGCTTTTACTTAAAATAACAACCTCCAAAGTAGTGGGAACCTGCCTTAGTGGAGATATTAAATCTGCTAGAACATTTGCTGCAGCTAGTAATTTGTGCTTTTTTAGTAACTTTTTGGGACAATCAACTTGAAAAAACGAAGGCAAGTAAAATAATATCACAGAAGATTCAACAAGATTGCCTGGTTATTACACTGTGCTTTTTATTATAAAAATGAAATACTGTAGGGTTTTTTTTTTTCTGTATTTTAGTCTCAATTACTGTCTCAGTGCGCCCTGGGGGCGGGGATGACGGCAAGCCTGGGGCTGAGATACTGCAGTATTTGAATATCTACTTAGCTGCAATTTGGAGTTATGTTAAGGCAACATTTCATAGAATTTAAATCAGTATTCAAAAACTGCATTGCGCTAAGATATCACAGAGTTTGGGATATTATAGCAACAAAGTCTTTGACTAATCAAAAATTTAATATAAAGGAAATTTATACCCATCTGTGTTGGAGCATATCTGTCTGTAATCCCACTATTGATGAGGTTGAAGCAAGAGGCTGACAACGTCAGAGACAGCCTATAGCACATGGTGAACTCAAGGCCAGCCTGAATTACATGGTGGTAACTTGCCCTCTAAAGGGAGATACAATAAGCATGTATTTACACAATAAGCATGTCACTTAACCAGTTTTACCATTATCTGTTTAGATCTTTTCTAAAGTAGAAACCAAATTTTGCAGAAACATGTAAGTGATTTGTGGTATAGACCCATATAGTAACTAGTTAGAATACAAAGTCTTGAATGATGTTGGGGAGGATTCCAACTGTTGAGTGTCTGGCATTTGTATCATCTGGAAACTCTGTCTTTGTTTATCCACAGCATGTGTTAACCTCTCATAGCACCAGCCAAGAGCAGTGAGGAAGTCTGAAAGCGGGGGCTTCTGCCTGACATCACTGAGTATAAAACAGACCTCATGATCTCATTGTATACATCCTAACTTAAAGATGAGGAAATTAAGGCTCAGAGAGGGATCGATTTAGTGTTTCAATTCGTTCCTATAGTGGAGACTGAGTACCTCAGTCTTTCTTGGTCATATCAAATATATGGGAGAGAACTAATTGCTAGTATTTGTTTTGATAGGAGAAGAAAGTGGCTGGTAGCACTGTGCCACAGCTTTAAAGGTTAGCAGGTTTGTAATCAGTACCTTTGTTTTAAAGATATTATGGATCACCATATGTAAATAAATCGAATTTTCAATAATGCTAGAATAGCAAAAGACATTGAAATTTTTTCATAATTCAGTGGTTTTCAAATCATGTAATGGCTAAACAGACTCCAGAGTTTTAAAAAGATTTTAACCAAGAAATAAGTGTTTTTAAAGTTGCAGCAATTTTAAAATATTTGAGTATTAGGAAATGGTGTATTGTAATTCCAGAATTCTATCATTGTAGACCACATCCTGCAAATAAAGCCCAAGAATGACTGGGAAACCTTAAAATAAATCTGTTCTTTGTTTTGTTTTTTCAGCTTTTTTTTTTTTTTTGGAAGAACCAGGGATTGAACTCAGGCCCTTGCACTTGCCAGGCAAACACTTAATTCTACTGAGCCATCTCCCCAGCCCCCTAAAATAAATCTTAATGGTCATTTTAAATATTGCTTTTTCTAAATAAAGGTAAAACCTTGAATAAATATATCCCATAACCATATTTGTTAAACTCGTGAATTCTGCTTCATTTTAACAAATGCACTAATTGTTTAAAGCATTTTTCTGATACATTATTTGATACTTTCATTACTTCTAGAAACTACAATATGAATAGGCTAAGGATTGAAAACATGACATTTTGCAAAACAAAAAATAAAAATGGTAACAAATGTATACAGCAGCTCACTTTAATGGTATGCATGAAAACACTGCAATCATATAATGGCAAATCTAGTGAAGTAACAGTTCACATTACTAAGTTAAAAAATTAATATCAACTCAGGGTCTTGCAGTTAACCTAGAAGAGGATCATTCAAATTTTGTTGGTGGGCAAGGGAAGTAATTTGGCAATACATCACAAACCACGGAAATAATTTTATTTGACTCATAAATTCAATACTGGAAACATGTCACGAGAAAAACCAGAAGAACAAATATATTATAAGGCAGTGATACTCAGCTGAAAGCAATTTTGCCCCAGGAAGTATTTGGGAATATCTGGAAATGATTTTGTTTGTCGCAACTGTAAGTGTGCTGCTGGCATCTAGTGGGTAAGAGACTAGGAATGTTACTAATTTTTTTGCAAAACTGAGGGCAAAAAAAAAAAAAAAAAAACCCTAGGTCAGCCCTCTGTAAGCAAGTAATTGTCAGCAGGATTAAAATGGAAACCTTGCTATAAGGGGCTCAGAGTAAATTACAATTTTTTTTTTTTGAGACAGGGTCTCACTATGTAGTTCAGGCTGGCCTTAAGCTCACTTTGTAGCTCAGGTTGGTCTCGAACTCAACAATCCTCCTGCCTCAGCCTCCCGAGTGCTGGGATTACAGGCATGCGCCACCACGCCCGGCTTGTAAATTACAATTGATTCACAAGTTAGGCGCACACCTACCCAAAAAGAGATGGATACTTAGATGGCAGAGTGCATCTGTCTATTCACTAGACTATTATGGAGGTATTTGAAATGTGAGATGTCTTAAATAAAAAATTAAATATGCAAAAAATCTAAAAAACCATAGAACTGGCCTTGAAAAATGTTGTGGATTGTGTCTATATGTCCCCCCCAAAAGCCTTATGCACTCACTGATGGGATTTTTTCAGAGGTAGCTGGATCACTGGGATTGCTTCCTGGTGTAATTCTAAACTCAAGGACACTAAGATTAAGGATGTGAATACTACACTTGATGTGGCCTGAATACAATATAAGGGACAGAAATATCTGTGGGTTGCCCTTTGTGCTTCTTCTCACCAAGAACTGTTTTCTTCAGAGAAACTACCTTGCCCTGGAGCCATCTGATTATGGACTGAAAGCTTTACAAACTGTGAGCTAAATAAAGATTTCTCCCTTTAGCTTTGACGGCCAGGTACTTTGTCTCAGAAATGAGAAAAGTTTCTAAGACAACAAATATGAGTAGATTGAATATTATGAGTGAATATAGGATCAGAAGCAGAAGCTTGTTGTCATATTTTAGATTTACTGAGCAAATGTCAGTCCCTTGTTCTGATAGCAAGATATACTCTCCCACATGGGGAAAATATGTCTATTCAGGATCAACACATCAAGGTCACCCTCTTGCCTACCTTCTCCCTGTCTGGCCTGAAAAAAATTCTGAGCAGGTGAAGAGAAAATACACCAAATAAAGAAAATCCCCCAATAATATTTATATAATTTGTCCACATAAAATTTATCCTCTTTAATTTCAAATTAAAAGAAGCCCACTTCATACAGTCTATTCACAAAACCAATTAGCAATAACTCATCCCTACCAGAATTTATGACACTTGATTTCTTGTCAATTACATCTGCTTTTCTAGGGAGTACTCAGTCAGAGAGGAAATGACACAACATCATCAGGAGTGACATCTGCATAGTAATGTACAGAGGCTAAAACCCAAGTCTATTCAAGAGAGTGTGTGTGTGTGTGTGTGTGTGTGTGTGTGTGTGTGTGTGTGTGTGTGAAGTAAGGACAATATTCTGCATTTTTGCTATTCTCAACTTAAAGACGGATAGTGAAAAATGCACTAAGTTAGACATAATGATTACCACATATCAATCCCTGCACCTGGGCTGGGCTGTGTTAGATGGCAAGGAAGTGGTAGAATGGTATTTCCAATTCAGTATGTATGGGCCTGATGTAATCAGATAAGGTTTTAGAATTGGAAAAATTGGTCAGAGAGACATACCAAGGGAATTGGATGGTGGAAGCCATGATCAGAGTGATGTGATTGCTGGCTTTGAAGATGGAAGAGGACCAGAAAAGCAGAAATCTCGGGGGGTCTCTTCAAGCTAAGTGAGAGTAAAGAATACCCTCTTAGAGTTTCCAGAGAAATTCAATACACTGAAGCCTATGAGGCCTGTGCTGGAATGGTAGTCTCCAGAAGTGTAAAAAAAATACATTTGTAGGGCCGGGGAGATAGCTCAGAAGAATAAGTGTTTGCCTAGAAAGCACAGGGTCCTGGGTTCAATTCCAAGTCCTCCCCCCCCAAAAAAAAATACAATTGTGTTCTTCACCTTAGAAGACACAGCAGATATATATATATATATATATATATATAGAGAGAGAGAGGTTTGTTTTTTTTTCAGAACTGGGGATTGAACTCAGGCCCTTGTGCTTGCCAGGGAAGTGCTTATTCCACTGAGCCATCTCTCCAGCCCCCACAATTGTGTTCTTAATGCTACTAAATTCATGGTATTTGCTGCAGAATGAATAGGAAACTATCACAATGACACCCTTTGTATAGTGCTGGCCCATGTATGTGTGTATTGGGATGTGCACTGGATCAAGTTTACTTCTTTTTCTCATGAATCCCAGTGGCACGGGAAAGTTCTACCATTTCTGGTAATGTGTTTCTCCAGTGCAGTAACAGATTTGGTGCTGGAACCAGAAGTAAACTGTATCTCTGGTCTCTGTGCCACACACATATTGCAAAGGTGAAGAAATGGAATAAGTACCAACATTCTCGAGGTCTCTTCATTCAGAGTAACTTCTCTAACAGCCAGTTGAGAGAACTGTAATGATTAGTCAAATATAAAAACATGTACTGGAGAAAATTAACAATTTTAGTGTAGACCCAGCTGACATTAAATCTTGGCATGGAAGTTTTGAAATCCAAGACTGGTGTCTTTATCTTTCTAGATCAAAGTCATGTTCTTACTGGAAAAGTGCCCTACCCACTATAAAACTTGTTGTGGTCTAGAAATGTTTAATGTTTATAATAATAACAGGGTGTATTTTCAAGTATAAAGAGATAACAATAAGATACTCTACACACTCAGTCTTTGTCAAAAGTCAGGAAGGGAACAGCCAGAGTAACATATCTAAACATCAAACTTGACCATCACCTCTCTGAACTAACCCCTTCGGTAACTCTCTGCCACCTAAGGCAGGGATTTTTAATTTCTTTGTTTTGAAGACCCCTTTGCACTCTTAATAAGTATTAGGTTCCCTAAAGAGTTTTGTTAACATGGGTTGTATCTACCAATATCTGTCATATTAAGAATTTCATTGTAAATAGCAATAATAATATTGCAATTTAAATAAAAGTAACTTTATTTACCAAAGAAGGTACAATAAGAAATATGAGGATTTCTTATATTATCCGACAAATTCCCTTAATGTATGACTTTATAGAAGAGAACACAGCTCTCATAAATACTCTTGCATTCCCATTGCTTGCAGTATATTATTGTGGTTGGTCATAAGCTGGAGAAAAACAGTCTCCACCAATTTCATCAAGGAAGAATTGGAACACTGTCAAATTCACTCTTGTTGGTATAAGTTTTCCAAAAGTTTGGGGCCAGGGATATAGCTCAGCAATGTAAGCACCCTGCCTGGCAAGCGCAAGGGCCTGAATTCAATCCCCAGTTCCAGAAACAAAAAACTTGAGAAGGATATTTGGGGGCCAGGAAGATGATCTAGTGAAATAAGCTCTTCCCTGGCAAGCTCAAGGGTCTGAGTTCAATCACTGGTTCCACCAAAAAATAAATAAATAAATAAATAAATAACCTAAAAAAGATTTCCAAAATTTTAATTTTCATTGAGAGCTTAAATTTAGTCACTGGCAACAAATAGTCAGTTTTTTCTTCAAAGCAACAAACACACTCCATTAATTTTTGAAAAACTGCCAGCCACATGTTCAATTTGAAGTACCTCTATCAATGTATTAACTGGAAAGTTGGTCTGGTCTTGTGACTGTTGAGACTGTCTTGATCATTAATAGGTGTTGGAGGACCTCACACTGAGAAGTACTGCTCTTTTAAACTCCTATGCAGGCCATGCACTGCTTTCCATATGGGATTTTTCTTTGAATCTTCAACTTTGTTTATGACCACTGACCAATCTGTTGCACTTCAAGTGGCAATAACCGGGAAATGCATGCACTCCTGAATAGACACTGCTGATTCCTGTGTCTCTGCTTTCAGTGATATCCTGGGACTACTTGATATTGTTTGGTAATAATGTCATCTTACTGGTTCTCCTCACAGCTGTTCATTTGTTGTGATGGATTTAAGTGTCAGTTTTCTTCCTCTAATTCTGCCCACCTAGACCCTTACTTCTGTGCACTCTTTAGATCCTTATCATAACTATCCTGATCATAACTATCATGCAAATGCTCCTATCAAAAATTGTCTTTCTGCATCATTCTTCTTCCTATTTCCTAAAATATGGGTTTCATTAGGGCAGAAATCCTGCATTCGCTGTATGCAGGTTTATCGTAATTTTTTTTTTGAATGTCTCAGCCTAGGAAGGGCTGTCATGGCATGCAGTGCTGGGGATCAGACCGGGGTCCCCTGCAGCTGCCTAAGCTTGCCTAAGCAGGTGTTTTAGACTACTGAGCTATCTCTCTGGCCCCTATTGTAACTCTTTACTATTGCCTCCATAGCTTTTCAGCAATCACTAAATGAGTGAAGTAATCAATGTAGACATACACAACAAGACAAGCTTGGAAAAAAATGAACATCCTGACAGCATGCTTTGGTTTAAATTTCGCCATCTGCAATGCAGATTTTCAGTTTAACACAGTATTTGATGAACCAACAAAATGATAATTTTCCTTTTGCTAAATATCTATTCAATAATCACCTTGTACAGTACCAAAACATTATGAAAACAGTTTGCAATGTATTAATTCATCGACTCTGTATGGTTAAGGTGTCTTGAAACTGTCTGATTGACATTTGTATTTTAATAAAATAAAAATAAATGGAAAAAAAATAAAAAAAATAAACAAACCAAATGTCTGTTTTTTCCTGTTTTTTCACCTCTTGCTAAAGAAAATGAGAATCACTGGTTATAGAATATTAGTTATTATTATGACTGAAAATAACTGGACTGAGAGTCAAATGATTGCTTTTGATCCTACAGATTCCACTTCCTAGTTCTTATGTGATACATTTGGTCTTTATCATCAATTGGAGATGGAGCAAGGAAAAACTGTGTATCTTTAAAAAAAACATAAATGCATTAATCATATTCACCAGAGGTCTGCCTTCAAACTCTAATCACCCCTAGAGCTCCCACTTATTAATGCCAATGCACTACGTGTAAGGATTTTAACATATTAATCGAAAAGAATGTACTCAGGACCTAGGACTTTCCTGGTTGAAAGAAGACCCAGGAAAATCTCTATGCAGATAAAGAAAATGATCTATGGTCTATGGATGCTAAAGAAAGCACCCAGGCCATATTTTAGTCTCTTAGAAGAGAAACCAGTAGAGAAGTTTTCTTCTTTATACTAGCATAAGGGTTTTGGTTTCTGTGTTTTGCTAAGGATTCCATCCGTTATAGTTTTTGTGAACATTTAATAATCATAGATGAGTGTTTACTAAAGTCAAATTCCAGCATATAATTGTTCCTATATAGTAGGAAAATAGTCGCAGAAGACTTAACAAAATTTTTCAGTGATGTAAGTTGCAAATTTACCACAGTTTTATCACTATATATTACAATGAATTGTACTGATATTTAAGCACAGCCATTCATATGGATCATTTATTTTTTACTTAATTTTTTATCGTTTTCTAGAAAAAACAAAATAGTATTAAAACAGGAAAATTACAAGTGATACGTAATTTCTCTTTACAAAATAATATGAATTTCACAGTATTTGTTATAATGCATAGTATCATTCATGTTACCAGATATATGCGTGGAAAATTGGAAGAAAAAAATAAAGATATATAAGAAATTAAGAACAGAAAAAACAAACAATTGAAAAAATGAGACAAAACAAATTAAGTATTATCTGCACCTTTCCATAGACCAACAATACTCCACAGTACAGTTCATATTGACCATTTAAAGAACATAAAAATTCAGATTCCTGGACCCTGTCCATAGTTCTGATTCGGTACTGTTAACCATAGGATGAGGATGTTTTCATAAAGGTCTCTAGTAGATTGTTTATAAACCATGATTTCAGAAATTCTGAAATCCTACCAGATTAGGATGCTAAATCAGAACTTCCTAGAAACAGAAGTGATAGGAATTGTCTCAACATTGAACAGATTTCAGGCATATTAGCAGTATGATCACATTTCTTCTTAACACTTTTATTCTGTGAAGGAACTATTATCCTGGAACATAGATTACACTACTGGAGAAAGTGGAACTTAAAAAGGCTGCTAAGTCTTGCTGAACAATCTTTTCTTGCCTCTATATAGCATAGTATGCTAGCTTGGATTAAAATCTTGGTTTAATCACCATTTATTGGTGTGACTCCAGGGAAGTAACTTAATTTTCTCCAATCTTTATTTTCTTTTTTGAAAAGTAGAGATAACAATACCAGCCCTACCAATCTTGTAGTATTGTAGTGACAATCAGACGTGACCATGCTCACGAATGTTCTTGAACTTTCATTTCTGTAATATGTATCCCTTGATCTTGGGTGGTCACCCCAGAGCAGAACTCAATTAATGTGAAATATGAGACAAGGATATGTGTATTTTGTGTGGTTTTACATTGTTGCTTGCTTGATTCTGATGATAAATGAATGCATAATCTGTGTGGGAAAATTGGAAAATATAGATAAAAGAAATTAATCAAAATATGACATGATTTTCCTTCAGTGGACATTATTTCATTCCTAAGTGCTTTTTTCTTCTGTGTTGGCAGAATACACCATCTTTCATGAGCTCCCTTTCTACTCCCAGGATAATACCAGAATTTTAAAAGCTGCTGAAAGAGGAAATGGAAAATTGGCTTCTAATTTCTCCTTTGGCTCTTGGGTTATTCCTCATAAGGGAAGTGTTTGTCTATATGTGAGATCCTCCCAGCTTCATTCATTTTTTTAAGGTTTTACAGTTCATTAAATCCTCTCGTGAAAAAAGTCGCAGTCACTGTGGACAGGCACTGCAGAATCTCTATTCTTTTGGCTGTTCTCCAATCTCCAGCTCACTGCCACTTCATTTCTTTTTGCCAGCACCAACGTTAGCCTTTGTGGTGCCCCTGGCTTTCTTCATTCTGTTCTTGCGTTCCTTCCACTACTTTCTTGAGATCTTTTTTTCTCATACAGGCCGTGTCTTGTAAGTCTATTTGGGCTCATTTTGCTTCACATGATCCAGGGAATCATAAATCATGCCAAAGTCAGTCATCTGGCCACCACCAAAATGGGCTCTGAATCCAAACACAAAAATGACATCTGGTGTGGTCTTCTACGTTTTAGCGAATTTTTCCCGAATTTCTGTGTTAGGTACTGTTGCTTTCTCAGGGTGAAGGACATCAATGACCATTTTTTTCCTTTGAAGAATTTGGTTGGTCATGAACGTTCGGGTTCAGATAGTTACTGTGTCATTTATGATGGCAACGGATCCTCACACAGGCCAGGAGGAAAAGAGAAACGTTCTGCTTCAGCCAATCATATCAATGTGCCCGGAAGGACCCCCCCCCACCTTCATTCATAAAGTTCCATTCCTAAGAGGTTATTTTGTCCATTTACTTTAGCTTCTGTTGGTATGTTTTCCACACAAGAATATTCTCTTCCATTTTCTACATTCAAATCTGTATTTCTTTTTCTTTTTACCCTGACTCCACTTTTGTACCTCTAGTTAGAACTGTTCAGTAATTAGGCTTTTATGGACAATAGACATTATCCATAGATATACATTATTTTTTTAATGCATCCAAAAAAACATCTGAGTCTAGAAGGTATGAAAGATTGCACTACCCTACTGAATTGTGAATAAAAAAGAATATACATAAGGAAAAGCTTCAAACCATATGTAGAGAAATCCTATGTCATGTAGCAGCATATAAATATTCTGGAAAAATGATAGCTATTACCCATGATTCAAGAGAAACCATTGTTTTCATGGTAGTACATTCTTTGTTGTCTATATCCTCATCTATCTTTCTTTCTTCCTTTCTTTCATATTTTAGGGAAGGGTCTACAGGGTGTTCAGTGTCTCACTACTAGATCGGGCTCCTAGTGATCCACCTGTTTACAGCCTCCCAAGAGCTGGGATTACAGGCATGCACCACCACACCCACTCTCAATTGCTGTCTCAGTGTACCCCCCCTGGGGGGAGGTCAGGGCTGCCACTGCAGGCCCAGGGATCAAACCCCAGCTCCTGAGCCTGCTTGCACTTTAATCCACTGAGCTATTTCTCTGTGTGTGTGTGTGTGTGTGTGTGTGTGTGTGTGTGTGTGTTTTGTTTTCTTTTGTTTAGTTTGGTAGTTCTTTAAGTTTATTTCCAAGTTAATTCTGGGCCACATTCACTGGCAATTTTGGAATGTGGTAACAGGGACATAGGCTACCAAGGTATGCAGCTTGTTTGGTAAATCTTCATCCTCATTCTGTTTCCTGGACAAGTGTACCTGGATAAGATATGGGACATTGCTTATTCTTTTGGCCCAGGCAGCTTTGTTGAGCCTGGTGTCAACGCACCCATCTGGAGTCCCCATTTCCTTCATGGCAAACTTCTGGATCTCCTTAAGGGCCAGAGAGGCACGCTGCTTGAAGCCCACTCCATGGATGCGCTTGTGAACGCTGATTGTGTATTCTTGTATCACCACCTCATTGATGGCAGAACGACCTTTCTTCTCGCCACTCTTTTTTGCGGGAGCCATTCTGCTGGGTCCAAGTTGGAAGGAAAGAGAGCGGGGGATTCCGCTGAGCTATTTGGCAGGTCCTATATTTCAACTTCATACTCTGGTTATTACAGTGAGCTTTGTATCTTTCTTTTTAGTAATATAAAATCTCTGTTATCTTCCCATATGTTTTAAAATTACTGAATTTTTAATTATTTATAAAGCATTTTCATGAATGGCCATCTTTTTAGTTATAATGCTTCACAGTAAATTTTCTAGACCATCATATGTGGAGTGGGTAAGATATAAAGCTTCCATTCATCCACTCAACAAAGATTTAACTGAGTGCTTGATAACATTAACTTCCTGTGAATGTATCTTCATGTCTAAACTAGATTTCGCTTCACAATTGAAGCGATGAAAATGTTAAGCACCAGCTGAGCCACTGGACTTATTCCCCTGTAATGAAGAAAATGTGGACAATGATTATTTGCAATCTAGATTAAAGAAAGTTTATTTTCCTCCTGGTTTGCTCCAGGTCTAAGCACCACTTGAAATGTAAAGATGTTCATTAGCAAGAGCTGAGCATTTGCAAGATGCCTGTTTACTGAGGAGATGTGTGGGGCTGATTTCATGAGCACATGACTAGTGGAGTCTCACAAGGACCCATTAGTCCTGGACTTCTATACATTCTCTACTGCCACCATCTTGTCACTGGTAATAATTTTTGAACATAAATATCCACATTTTGGCATAGGTCCTATAAAATAATCTGTTACTTCCACAGAAGTGACATAGGCATTAGATGGTCAAAGATCTTCATGGCTTGTCCTGACATTTTACAGTCACACTGTGCCTCTTATAATTTGACAATTGAAATAAAATATAAAATATACTAGAAAAGAAAGTAACTATTCTGAACAAAAAAAAAAAAAAAGACACAATGCCTCTGGTTACTACTGAGAAAATTAAATGGATTAGGTCCCTTGGCACAAGTTGCCCATCAGGAATTCTACAAAAATCAGCAATTGCCAGCTCAGTCCTGTCAGGTGCTGCATCCTAAATTGCGCACTGTCTTGTTAGGATTCGCTGTTCTTCACTTTTATTTTGCCTTTATTTCTGATCTCTGTCTTGTACACGATTTCTAGTTGCTTTGCAAACATCTGTTTTTAGTTTCCATTTGTACAAATTCTTTCTCAGCATTGCTTGTTAGGGTCTACTCACCTTCAATTGGATTTAAGTGGCATTCACATACATCCCTCACCTAACATTAGGTTAAATCCAGTAGATGCAAAAGTAAAATGTTAGCTAGTTTGGGGATTTGGATGGGGAAAGAAATGAAAATTAATTTACTTTAGAAATGACCATCTAGAATTTCCTATCTCCCATTATCTTCCCTGCCTTATTCAACAATAAATCAGCAGCCACTACTACGTGGCAGTGGATCACTCTATTTGCCCTTCTGTAGCGCTAACAAGATTGCGATTTTAATGTGGAAATATTTGACAACATTTGTTATTCTAAGTATGAGCTGCTTGGAGACAGGCATCATGTCCTATTTGAGTAGGTAACTCAAAGTTTATTTGTGTGTGACACGAGACATTTGCTCAAAAGTATTTATTTGATGAATTAATGGATGAGAAAATAAATAACATTATAATTTCATTTTATTTTGAAATTGGTAGTTTATGATGAGAACAATTCTACATTTACAGACTAATTGAGTGGAAAGTACAGGGAATTTCTAGATACCTCCTCCCTACCCTCCCATAATTTCCCATTACTGACACCTTGCTTTAGTGTGTTATATCTGCTACCAATAATGAATCATATTGATGCATTACCATTACCTAAAATCATATTTTTATAATAGTGTTCACTCTCTGAGTGCCAGTATATTCGGTGTGTTTAAACAAATATGTTGTGACATAAATCCACAACTAAAATACCATACAGAGAACCAGCTCAGTGAACTAAAGCTCTTTCTTCAGCACAGCCAGAATCAGGGGTTGTGCTAGCCCCTCCCCCAGGGCACACTAAGACAGCAGTTGAGAGTGGGTGTGGTGGCACGTGCCTGTAATCCCAGGGGTTGGGAAGCTGAAAACAGAAGAATCACTACAAGTCCAATCTACATAGTAAGACCCCATAAACCCTGTACCCAATACACAAAAAATACCATACAGAACAGATTCACTACCCTTAAATCTTCCCACGTGTCTCCTCTCCAATCAGTTGCTGCCTCCCTTTTGTTTACAACACCCCTGCAGTAGTCCCTAGCAACCACTGGTCTTTTGTATCCTGTATCCATAGTTGGGCCTCCTTCATGGATAGAAAGTGGATGTGTGTTATATATACCCAGTGGACTGACTATGTTTACTCAGCTACAAAGAAAGATAAACCTGAGTCATCTATAGAAAAACACAATTAAGTGAAACAAATCAGACACACAACTTTAAACATCACATGGTTTCTTTTACACAAGCAGCCCAAAATATAAATAAAGAGCAAAGAAAAAGAATCCAAAGTTGGGATATACATCATTCTCAAATAAGAGTGGGTTCAAGATTTGGAGGGAGGAAAGAGGGCAGGGGGAATGTAGGAAATAAAACTAAGATGTTTTATATACATGTATCAGTGCCACACAAGAAATTTAAAGGTTGTGTGCTATAATCATGTAAAAAGAAAAAACTGAAAATCGAAAGAATAAATTGAAGTCCAGGCGTATAGCTCAGTGGCACAAGTGTAAGGTCCTGAGTTCAATTCCTGGTAGCCAAAAAAAAAAAGGTTGATAGAGTTGGAAAGGTATAGTACTTAGACTTTTCAGATAGCTTTCTTTTATATAGGAGCAACATGAGTTTAATGATCCTCCTGTTGTGGTGTCGGGTTTTGCAAGGTGAACAATACAATACAGGACACATTTGGCAAGATTATTTATAATGAATCACCCAAGAATCATATACAGGAAGTACAGGAAACCTATCCACACACATAAACACTAAAGGATCCGGCTGAGGGCCTGGATCCCAATAGTCTGCATGAGTCCAGCTGAAGACCTAGAGTCCATAGCACAAGTCCAACTGGAGGCCTAGAGCCCAGTACAAGGTCTCATGCAGGGCTGCTTCATGGGTGCACGATAAAGGCCCAAAGTTTAGTGACAGAAACTGGAAAGTCTGTGCCAGCAAGATCAAGGATGTGTGCTAACAAGCTGAGGGATCTGCACTGGAGCCAGGAAGCAACACAACCAGAGCTCCCCTGTGAGGTACAGCAGCCATCCTCAGGGATGGTGAGAATCTGAACTCCTCTGGTGATGGGGAAAGCTGAGTTCCCATTACCAGAATGAGAAACTTTTCCAAGAGGCTGAGGAGCGCACAATCTTCCCCTCCGGAGTCCGAAAGTTGTACTCAGAGTGAAGACCAGAGCTCCCCAAAGTGAACTATACCCATTCTCAGTGACAGTGAGGTCCCTAGCTCCTCCACTCATGAAAGCAAGCAACTTCATCAAGAAAGCCTGCATGACAAGGTCCTCCAAACAGAATACACCAAGAGAACCAGCAGCTTCCAACTGCTCCAGCAGCTGCTCCAAACAGCTTTCTTAACAGCCTGTACCAGCTCTTCTCCAGTCCTGCCTCTTATTCTGCTGGCAACAATCCTGAGGTGGGTCTTCCTCACATAGCACCACGCTAATTCAATTCCGATGGGAGTAACATGTTGAGCACTGCTTGACAATCGACCGCATTTCCATATCTTCTTGTGCTGTGATAGCTCATTTCCTTTTATCACCAAATAATATTCCATTGCAAAATACATCTTAGGGTTTTTTTTCCATGCATTCATCTGTTGAATAACAACTTGGTAGAGGCCAAGTATTGGCAACTGTGAATAAAGACACTGCAAAAATTCACAAACAAAATTTTGTTGCACATAGATTTTCAAATCATTTAGTATAAACTCCAGTGGTGGTGCACACCTGTCATCCCAACACTTGAGAGGCTGAGGCAGGAGGGTTGCTATGAAGTCTGAACTCCTGGATTAATTGTGTCCTTGTGTCCTACTGGAAGCACTCCCGTACATGCCATTATTTCATTTTTGTCAATCAAGAGATCTTTTTTCCTGTTGCATTGTAAAGAACATGTTTGTTCTCTGAGATCCAGGAGTTGTGACTGATGGATGACATAATGGTCCTGAACAGACTGGTAAATAAAATACGTTTTCCTGATATTATTTGTACTTTCACCTGAACTGTCTCAAACACTTTTATTTTTTTTCCTTTTTTTTTCTTTTCATTTTATTGAAGTACAAATGTCACTCAGACAGTTTCAAGACACCTTAACAATACAGATTCGATAAATTAATACATTGCAAACTGTTTTCATAACGTTTTGGTATTGTACAAGGTGCATACATGATATTATATTTACAGGCATTGTTATAGCAGATATCTCTTATCAGTGAATTAAGAGTGTAGCTGCTTACTTATTTTTTATACCTGAATTATATCAAAAATTCAATAATTATTTTCCTAGTGGATGACCATAGTACTAAAAGCCGACATAATATCCTGTCCAACCACCATTAGTGCAGATCTTGCCTCTCATAGAATTATGTAGAAGCACAGCATTATCTATCCCAACTGTACTGTCCATACACACACACATCATGATTTTTTCTTTCTACAACCCTTCCTTTGTCTACACCTGTCAAAAGTGGGCACTCCATTGACATTCAACTAACTTAGGTGCTTGAACTCAACAACACAATCCAACACCGTCCAGCATTCTACAACCATAGTGAGTTATTCCAAGAAACTGTCGACCATAGCCATTTACAGCTCAGCTTAATATTATGGCCTCACGATGTATACTTCATTTTTATACTTTTGTGCTGGATGGTTAAGACCTAGGTAGATCAAGACTTATATACCAACACATGAACCTTATATTTCCTATGTGGTCAGTGAAGTCCTCTAAGGGTTTATCTTGTAGTCCTGTACATTATTCTGTAGTTCCTTTGTCTGTGTCATCCATGTGGATGAGTCACGGCCAATGCTTGACCAGTTTGCTCTTCAAACACTTTTAGAAATTCTAAGAAGTTCTGGGAAATCTGAAGTGACTTTGTATCTTTCCTTTCTCTTTGAATACCTATGTATGAAAGTTGTGTAATTTATCTGAGGGTTCACTTATTAATGTGTATCTCACACAGTTTTTCAAATAAATAATATGGAATAGACCCTGTATTCTTCTGTCCTTTTATATACAAATACACATTTCTGAATTTTTCACTTGCTATCAACTCCAACTCTAATTTTCAGATAAATATCTGCTTTGGCTCCCAACACTATAATTTTCTCAACATACATTCTTGCATTGGCATCTGTGATTGATGCCCAGGTCTACTGTTACTTTCTGCGAAAACTCCCTCAGTTTCCTATGAAAACTCCTTCTCAAGATGAGAAGACTAAATCTTAAACTCAGCTTATTCTCAGGCATGAGAGATGAGTAGTAACAAGGATTCTAATAATAAGCATGTAGGTGACTGCTGCTATGTTAGAGTTTTCCTTCTTTTTCTCTTACCTGTTTTATCTCTAGTGTTTACAATGCTTTTGAAGTACCTAGATAAAGATTGTGATATATATATATATATATATATATATATATATATATATATATATATATATATATATATATATATATATATATGTTATCAATTAAATCTCAACAGATGGACAATGGATGCTTATTATAGCCAGAAGAATGGATGAAATAAGCTAGAGATTCTGTACAAGGAGGTGAATATCGCATGAAGGCCAAAGCTCTGGTAAAACAGATGTGTGCAGCAAATGGTCCTTCAGGAAAGGAACTCTTTCCCTTGATTGCAAAACTACTTGTCAAAAGATAATTAAAAGAAAATTTCAATAGTTGGAGACTAGAGAGAGTTGTTACTGCTGAAACAATTGCCCAGCGTGGATGCAATATGGGGTATATTGTCTATAGTGAATTTAAAACCAATTAAGTTGACTGAGAATTGTTTTTGCTTCTCATTGTCATCCAGCATTGGCAATTATGAATAAAGTCAGTGACAAAATACTCTTCCTGGAAAAGTATTTTGGCCTAAGTTCCAAACAGTTGCTGCAGGGTAAGATTGTGTTTAATAATGTATATGGAAACTCCACCTGATCACCTATTTTTTTGTAAACATTGCAATCTTTAGGGAAGTCACCTGGGAGAATTCCCAGTCACACATTTTTCTCCTCAGTCCACAAAAGCCTAGATATATGTGTTTTTTTATGAACAGATGACAATTCAGGTGGTTCAACCCCTCTCATTCCCCTTGGGATGGTTCCTGACTCTACCTCTCATTAGATTTAAGCAGTGAGGCTCAGTGCATTGAAAACAATGGTAGCACTGCAATTGAAGTTTTTTAATAGTGAAGCTGCATGAACTGACAGGTATAATTTTTGTTATTCAATCATATATTCAAAGGTTAGCTCAGGCATTAACTAAGTCACTGGAGTTTGAATTGTATCTTTAAGTGCAAACACTCATTCTTAAAAATGATAGATTGTTTTAATACTAATAGATAAATCAAGAAAATAGTAAATGTTACTGCTTTGAGCATGATTATTGCAAAAATAATTTTTCATAGACTAAAAAATGATATGTGCCAGTAGACAACTGTTCCTAGTTTGCCTCTATCTTCTTGCCATGAGGAATTAAAATCAAATCTATTATTTTCTAAGTGTCCAAAGCTCTTCTCTGACTTTTCTTACAGACATCTCTCTAAGAAAGAAGCTTGTATTTTACTGTCCTCATTGGATTGGTTTGGCATAGTTACAAATGTGTTTATTGTTTTTTTTTCATTTTACTTTATGCAAAATAAAACAAAATTCAATAGCAAAATGAAAAGAATAACAGTGTTAATACACATTGTACATTGTTCTGAAAGTAGTCAGAGTACAAGATAGAAAAAAGGTTCTCCCATAAAAAAGAAAAAATAGATAATACTGAAAAACTTTGTTTTTAATGAACTAAAAGAATGTAAACATACATGTAAATACTAGTACATATTAAAATATTTTTGAGACAACATAATAGGTTGAAGTTTTCCCTAACTCTTATTTATCTATCTTCTATTTTGCTATTTATTTTTATCCATATACATTTTGAGTTTCACATATAAGAAAAACCATGGAATACTTAAACTTTTTTGTTCCTTATTTTACTTAACATTATGTTCTCAAATTGAATTCCTTAACCTATGAATGCCTTGGCCAGGAAGATAGCTCAGTGGCATAAGTGCATGCCTTGCAAGCACGAGGTCCTGAGTTTGATCCCCAGTACCGCAAAAAGAAAACAGATTTAGTATAAGTTGTCCCACTATACATCATATGTGTATGTGCATCCCTGTAATATGATACTTTTAACTCTTTTAACAAGATACATACAAGGGGGACAACTGTGCTAAATGGAATAAAAGCTCAATCAAAGAATAGGTCACCAACTTGAACAGACACTCCTCAGAAGAAGTACAAATGGCCAATAAGTGCATGAACCCTGTTCAAACTTGCTGGCTATCAAAGAAAAGCAAATTAAAACTAAATTGAAATATCATCTAAATCCAAAAAGAATGGCTATCATAAAAAA
Source organism: Ctenomys sociabilis (assembly GCA_004027165.1). Lineage (NCBI taxonomy): Eukaryota > Metazoa > Chordata > Mammalia > Rodentia > Ctenomyidae > Ctenomys > Ctenomys sociabilis. The sequence continues at coordinate 22,416 of PVKA01004556.1, forward strand.
CATCTAATACAGGCAGGTGTTTAGACCACTCAGCTATCTCCTCAGTAATAAATACTGGTAAAACTGTAGGGGGAAAGGAACCATTCTGTATTGTTGGGAGGAATGCAAACTAGTACAGCCACTATTGAAATCAATATGGACATTCTTCAAAAGCTAATTATTACTGCATTTCTTCAAGGTCTCCACTCTGATTCAAATCTCACCATTGTGTGTCACCTTTGCAAATTATAAGGAGCCTGGTGGCAGAGTGGAGCAGAAAGCTGGCTCCTCTATGTCAGATACACTTGTCAACACGTGTAGAAATTTTGCTGGCATTTTTGTAGTGTTTTTTATTTCTATAGTTTTTCATTTCTATTGTTTTCTTCTTTTTCTTGCATTCATATCAGCTTTAAATCATTCTTTTTGTGGAAGGAAAACACTGTAAAGAAAACTAAGTTTTAGGGGGGTAAATAGCTCAGAGGATTAAAGCACCTGCAAGCAGGCACAGGGACTGGAGTTTCAATCCCCTGGGCCTGTCACACAGCCCCCACCCCGGGGCTCTTGGAGGTGGTCATTGAGACTGGGCAAGGTAGTGCACACCTTTAATCCCAGTACTTGGGAGGCTGTAAACAGGAGGACTGCTAAGAGACCAATCTAGGCAGTGAGACCCTAAATACAAAAAGAAGAAAAGAAGGAGGAAGAGGGGGTAGAAGAGTAGGAGAAAGAGAAGGAGAACAAGAATGAGAATGAGAACAAGAGCAAGAAGACTAAGCTTGGACTGGGGATACAGCTCGGTGGCACAAGAAGATACAGGCAAGAGTGCCTGCCTGGTAAGCACAAGGTCCTGAATTTGATTCCAGAACCAAAGTTGAAAAAAAAGGACAGACTTGAGCCACTTCTAACAAAATGCATGCAATTTTAGAGAATAATGTTAAGTGAAGTGTATCAGACACATAATCTTTTAAATACCACGTGGTTCTCTTAAATGAGATATCCAGAATGTAACTTAAAAAAAAGATAAATAATAAGAAATGAAGAGGCAGATATTTTGCAAAGGGATCCAAGAGATGGGGGAAGTGACAAAAGGAGAAAGAAAGAGCATGAAAAAAGAAATGGCATGTGTTGTGTAAGTATGCCAACACCACACCAGGAATGGAGTGGAAATACGTACTAATAAAAAAAAAAAAGGAAGAAAAACCCTTGAGTTATTTCCTCAGTACTCTCATCCTTTTCTCTCTCATCCCAAAAGCAGGTGTTGCTTCAAAGACATAGTTGAAAGTACTGTTACTACCTATGTACTATGCCAGATTTTATTTATATGCATAATTTACCTTTTTCCACTAATGTCTGTTGAGTAATCACAGCTCAGCACACTTTAAATTTTCAGTTTATTCCTTTTCCCTGGTTGCTTCTCTCTGGTTTTCATTATTGTAATCAGCGTTTGAGTTCAACTTTGTTTTAGCTTAGCACTACAATTATCTATTAAACATGCTACCATTATTAATAGTTTCACCATTTTATTTTTGTTCATTGTTTCTCAAGTCTTGCTCCTCTCTCTGGCTGAAATAGGTAGTTTTTATGATCTTCCTCTTTTTCACAATTTTGTTTTTACCTCACCATGGTCCACCAGGGACCATGTGCATAGAAATGGGCTTGAGACTGGCAGCTTGACAGTACCATCCCTTAGCCTGTGGAGCAGGGGCTTGCTGTCCTTTCTGGTACTAAAACTATCTGCTCTTTTTACCCACTGTGACATACATTTAAAGCTCTTAGCTTTGATCACACTCCTTGCTGATGGTAAGGTGGTGAGAAAATAGGGAAGTGAATGCCTTGGTATACTTTTGCGCCTGGAGTCCAACAGGGTGCAAGTTCTATTTCTTTTCTGGTTTATGCAATTTGTTTCTTGTTTTTCAAATTAATATGGGTATGTTTTAATCTATCACTGTCATGTTTATGGCCAAGTAGGAGCTCCATTAAGTGTACTAGAGAGAGCCACATGGACAGAAAGTGCAGTCAGTATCTAGAGACTCTTCCACACATATGAATGTATCCAGAAAATATATTACCACATAATATGCTCATCTGTATTGAGCCCTTTCATGTCACAGATACATCTGAGTTTTGGAAACTTCCTGATTAAACTGACATATTTTTCCTAAAAATAAGAGTATTAATGAATCATTTCATGGAATATTAAAAATATAATCCTCCTACAATTTTTCCAAAACATTGTTTTATTAAAACCATTTACTTTTTAACCTACATCTCTAAATCTTAAAGCGTCGCATATATTGTGTTCATTATACTCAGCATGTGACTGAAAAGAACATAATCAGGGAAAGTTATAGAGTTATTGACTAATCTTACTTTGGGAGTTGTTCCAATTCCCAAGGTACTGTGAGTCTGTGGTGGATTTGAGTTTCCTAAGTTTTGTTTTCTCTTGTTTCTTGAATTTTTAATAAGGTGTAATATTTCAATATATGCATCACTTGCTACTTTAACAACTCTTCACTCCCACAAGATAAAGGAAATGGCTTACTTAGGATACTGAATGAAATAAGTTGGAATACCAAAGCAATAAAACTGCATAAAAGCAAAGCTATGCTAAATCTTTATAATGTTGAAGACAGGTAGGGGTGCCGCAAGTTGAACCCGCAAAACAATATGATTGTAGTTCCTCATTTGGAATGCCAGCAGCTCTCTCTCATCTTACCCCTTTGTTTTACATTTGTAGACTAAGGACCATTAAAATCACCTCACTGTCTTAGGTTTGAAATTGCTGAGTAGAACCAAAATGTCTTCACATAAGAAGTAGATGCTCAGTCATACTGAGGATAATGTTGGTGTTAATGTAGGTTAGGTGATTAACACTTAGCTTGTTTTGATCTGAAAAGCAGAGTCAAAAACAGTGTTGAAAATAGCCAATCAATCCATTTCATTGAGTATACTCTGGCTCAAAGCATTCTCAGACCTACTTAATGTAAGATCCAGACCATATGCGGCTTTCTTCTTTCTTACACCAACAACTTGTGTATGCAGTCAGTGAGCAAAATTAGTTGCTTTAGGATTTAGGGAGCTAGAGATTGTGAGACTCTGAGCTTGAACTTTTTTATACACATACACACTGGCAGATGCATGTTAGGTTTGCTTATATATAATGTAAATTACATATACGTGTGTGTGTGTGTGTGTGTGTGTGTGTGTGTGTGTGTATATATATATATATATATATATATATGTACACATTGTTTTCTTTGTCTAATCCTGACAATGCGCAACTCTTATTTTTTTCTAAGAGTAATATGGTAGGATTGAGGATAACGCAAGTTTATTAATGAGTGGATTCTTCCAGCTACTAATCTGCAACAAAACTAACACATGGTTCTTCAATTCAAAGACCTAATGAATATGAGGAGGCTTGATAATATTTGTAATGATAAATGAACATGATGCTGATATAAATAATAGATTCACTTAGCACAGCACTCCAGCAGATGAGCCTGTTTCTTCTGCCTGTGCTTCATTCCAACCCTTCGCACTGCAAAAACAAATAAAATCTCTTAATGCTACTACACTAAAAGTCAAATTTAAAAGCAAACATTATTATAAAAGTGACTTCATACCGAGATACTATTTAGTAAATAGCTCTAAAAATAAGGAAGTGAATGAATCAGAATAAAGAAGCAAAAGATTCTGCACAAAGCATAGAATCATATTTTAAAAATCCTAATAAGATATAACTCCAACCCCCGTCACTTGCCTTCAGTACTATCAGCATATGTCCTGTATCCCCATGAGTCTCACATACTTTCCTTATGCTTCATACTTATTTTCAATGGAAAATTAATGTATATCTAAATATATGGAATTCACTGAAAATGTTTTTCAAGTTAAACTCATATAAACCCACAAGTCTCTCACCATCTAGAAAGAATGTATCAGGGACTAGGGAAATGGTTCATTAAAATAAGCACTTCCCTGGCAAGCGCAGTGGCCATAGTTTAATCCCCGGTTCCACCTAATTAAAAAATAAAATAGAAAGAATGAATCTTCCCCAGTACAGGTATGTCCATTTCTAGCTGATTCCACCCTCTGAAGAGGGAGTACTGTTTTCAAACATTTTGCCTGGCTCTAAGATTTACCCATTTTAGAATGTATTTATATTTTGCTTTGATAGATATTCTCATTCAGTAATATGATGTGATATTTATTCACACAGTTAATTGAATTATTAACCCATTCCTCTTTATCACTAAGCATGATTCTCCCACACAAACAATTACAGTAAGTTTCTCAGCTATTCTCTGTTCCTAACCATTTGAATTGGCTCAAGTTTTGGCCAGTCTGAAAAAATGTTGTGAACCTTTGCATTCCCAGGGGAATGACCTGAATTTGAAAGTTAGCAATATTGCATATCTCCCCATTTGGAATTATATTAGCCATTGGGTTCTCATAGGCAATGTATCAAAAATTCAAAAATTTGTCTTTATTGTTTTAGGTTCTCCTGAATATAGTGAAACTGCTAGACTGAATGCATGAGGTTCACTTCCTATAAGAAATTGCCAAAACTTTTTCATAAGTTGTTTCATGATTTTCTGTTTCCATTAATGATGTAAGAGAGAAATTTGGGCATTACACATCTTGTCAATATTAGGTGCTGCCAACTTCCTTTTTTATTATTAATTTTATTGAGAAAAAAATTGCAATGAGACAGCTTCAAAACAGGTTGGTAGGAGAATTACAACAATTGATATGTTGCATATGAGAAACCAATGGCTAATATAATTCCAAATGGGGAGATATGCAATATTGCTCAATTTCAAATTCAGGTCATTCCCCTGGGGATGCAATAGTGATGGAGAAAGTATGGCCCACATAGAAGGTCTAAAAGTTTCATTATCACTGCAATATAGTCTCCTGATAACATTAACTTACATTTCTATAACTGATGATGCTGAGCACTTCTTCATGTGTTTATTTGGTATCTATATGCTGGACTTTGTGAAGTTCCTTTCTAAATATTTTGCTCGTATTTTGAATTTTTTAAAAAAAATTACTGAATTCAGAGCTGGGGAGATGCACAAATGCACTTTTATTTTCCATTAGTTTACATTCTTGAGGGATTCAGCATCACATGGATTTGGTGTCCGAATTCCTTAGCAGGAAGCTTGCTTCGGAACTTGGCACAAACCATGCCTCTGTTTCCATGGGCCTGAGTTCCTTTTCCCCAGATCACTCTGGTTCTGTCTGGTTTGCCACCTGGAGTCACAGTGTTGTTTTTCACTTTGTACACATAAGCACATCTCTTGCTTATGTAGAATTCAGTTTCATCCAGGACATTTACACCTTCAATTCTGTGAAGAGCTGCATGCTCCCTCTGCTTCCAGAGACCCCACTGGTAACCCAAAAACATGGCCTTGCACCACAGCCTTCCAGACACATTTGCCTTTTAAAAGTCCTGTTCCCAGGGGCCTCTCCAGACTCCAAGTTGGTGGAAAAATCTAGAACCACATTTTTAAATCAAGTTAAATAATAACAGCCGGGCGTGGTGGAGCATGCCTGTAATCCCAGCACTCAGGAGGCTGAGGCAGGAGGATTGTTGTGAGTTCGAGACCAGCCTGAGCTACAAAGTGAGCTCGAAGCCAGCCTGAACTGCATAGTGAGACCCTGTCTCAAAAAGACAAAAAAAAGTTAAATAGTAACAGTGAAAGGTAGATATCTCTGCCTTCATTTTGAGTTTAAGAGTAATGTATGAATATAATTAATATAATTAACATATATATAAGACAAGATAACATATAACTTCAAATATGTTCATTTATGTTCTTTATCTTGTTGGAGTAATTTCCATCTCTTCATTTTGCTGAAGTTTCATTCTGCTTTGTAACACTAAGTAGCTACTACATTTCTCAAATACACCTTCAGAAGAAAAGATCGTATGATTTTATTCTTTTATTATATTAGCAAATAAGAATATACTGGTTGATTTTCACAATTTAAATCACCTTTGTGTTTCTTGGATAAACCTCAGTACATCATAATGTATTTGGCCTTTTACATTTGAATACAGGTTTTGCTAACAGGTATACATTTTACATATAAATTCATGAACTGTTACTCTGTAGCTTTTCTTTGACAATAACAACTTTGTCTGACTTTTACATTGGAGCTGATATCACAGAAGATTTGGAAAATCTTCCCCACTTCTTTGCTTTCTCATTATTTATATGTGATTGTTATAAATTTAGCTTTTCTTAAACATTTCATATAATTCATCAACAAAATCTTCTAGGACAGTTTTTAATTATAGAATAATTTTTAATTAGAAAGACCATTTTTGTATATTTGGTTCTATATATACAGTTCTGTATATAGAGACCATTTTTTCCATAGACAGTAGTTTTGTGTATTTTACCTGAATTTCCTCTTTATTAGAATTTAGTACTGTATTAATTTGGAGAAATACTTGGTCTATTATAGTTTTTGAGATAAAGTTTACCTTCTATTAAATTTGCAAACTTTATGTGTGCAGCTCAGTAATTTTCAGTGTACTCACAGTTGTTCAACAATAGCCACATTCTCACTTTTGAAGATTTTAAATGCCCTAAGAGGAAACGCTAGAAACATTATGAACTACTAATGTCAAAACAGCTGCCACTCCCAGCTTTGCTGCTATCTACCCCTCAATGGTAAACAATATTCTCTTTTCTTTTTATAATCATCCATTCTAATTGGTCTTTAAGTTCAGTCATTAAATATGTGGCCTTTCTGTGCCTTTATTCCTATTTTCGAGGCTTGTCTGTGCTATAGAATATATCAGAACTTTATTTTTATGGCTGGAAAATATTCCATTGTGTGTATGCCACACTTTTTTTTAATCAGTTCATGGACATATTATGAATAATGCTGCCATAAACTTTTTGTTCAAGTTATTATTTTGCTTTTCTTATGTGGATGGTACTGGAGATTGAAACCAGAACCTTTACTCTGAGCTATATCTTCATGTTTCTTAAGTTTTATGACTAGTTTTGAGACAAGGACCCTTTAAGTCCTACAGTGCCCAGGTTAGGTTTAAATTTGTCATCCTCCTGCGTAGCCTCCTATGTATATGTCCAAGTTTTATTGAGATTATATATTTTTTCTTAGGTTTATTATACAAAGGAATGGAACTGCTAGGTTGTGGGGTAAATTTTCTATTGTTCTTTTCAATATTTTAGATTATTCTCAAAAACAGCCACATTATGTTATTTTTCTACCACCATTGTATGAAATTTTCAATTATTCCATATTTTTCCTATAACTTGCTATAGCCTATCACTTTAGCTTTAGCAGTAGTCATGTGTGTGTAAACTGGTATCTCACTGTACATTTCTGTTTTGGAGAGTATCAGTGATAGAACTCAGGACCTTATGCTTGCCTAGCAAACGGTAATGCAGCTGAGCTATATCCCTCGCACTCTCACTTTACATTTTCCTAATCAATAATGGTGTTATCTTTTCCCATATTTTAGCCATTTGCATATATTCCTTGAATAAGTGTGCATTTAAGTAAAATTCCAAGCCACATTAAGTAATTTTTCTTTTATATGAGTTTGTAAGAGATTATTTTAATATACTTGAGGCACTAGACTTTGTGTGATACATTATTTGTAAATAAACCCTCCCACTTAATAGTTTTCTTTTCACTTTTTGTATATTTTGATTTATCAGAGTTTAATTTTTCTGAAGTCTAATCTGTGTAACCACTGATATTGTATCCTAGGCATTATGATTTGCATATTATAGATTTTGTGGATCTGTTGTCTTCTCTTTTTTTTTTTTTTTGACAGAACCAGTATTGTCTTATGAAGCTGATTATTCTTCCAAGCAATTGCATTATTTTTTGATCACTCACTTTAGATAAGATTGGCTTTATAGATTGCTTAAATTATTGTTAAAAATCCCAACAGTTTTAGCCTAGTCATTTTGTACTTTAATTTGGACTCAAACTCCCAATCTATTAACCCTACACAGAAATTCTGTGATCTTAGCCTTCCAAATGGAGTTTTCTGTTGGACTATTTAGAGTTTCTCCTATGTGTACATACTTTAGGGTTCCAACATTTAAATATTTTAGATAATGTCTTTAGCTTCTTCTTTCATGCAATATTCCCCCTCTCCAAAAATAATTTTATTGACTCTTCCAGTCAATATGTTCCACTTGCTGATATTTCAAGATAATAAGATAGTAATCTTTCTTCTCATGCATCTTTGATGACTGAAAAGTGCTGTAGAGGAAAACTTCTTCTAATCATGAGTCTTATCCAGTATGCTAGCTTTTTTCTAATGCTTGAATCCCTTCTTGCCTCCATCTGCTTTCAGTGCTGCTGAAGTGCATTCACATTGTTGTATTTTCAGTATTTTGGTCACAGTGGATAACAAATCACACTGCCATCATTAGAATCAAAACTAAAGGCATATCTATTTAAATGAAAGTGCTAGAAGATTTACGTCTTATGAAAATTTCATCTAAAACAACTGCACTGAACTTAGTTTATCATTATGTACAGTACACTATTAGCAACATGAAACTAGAAAACATAAATTTATTTGGGCAAGATGGTTTCAAGAAGCTAATTATACATATATATCAGACAGAGTTATTGTGAAAAAATCCAATAAAAAGTTCAATTAAGTATCCAAATTATATATTTAGTCCTGGCTTCAAAGTGCATAAAACTTATTTGCATATATTTTTCTTTGAAAAATGTTACTGTAAGATGAATATTGCACTTATGTGTACTCCCTAATCTATTAGTTATTTCTGCTGAAGAAAGGGGAAAGTCTTAATTTATTGAATTTATTTTTGGTGAATCTGCAGTGTATTGAACATCTTAAGTCTCCTTTTTTTTAAATCTTCAATGCCAACATTCAGGAACTTCTCCACTTTTCATCTTGAATGCTATGTTCACCCACAGGGCACCTGTAGGCCAAATGCTGTTGTACGCTTGTTTATTCAGGGAGGTGCTGCTCATAGCAATGAGAATCAAGGGCTTTGAGGTTCTTGTTATGGCTTTATTGGTTTGGTTATTCCACAAGTAAATCAGAGCTTGGATTTCTCACTATCATATTACAGTCAGAATCACAACATTCTGTATAGTCTGAGGAGATAAAGTTAAAGAAAAAAGTTAAGTGAAACCCTTTCGTCACACAACCATTAAAATGACCCTTAAACTCATTTTCCCTGAAATTAAATTATAATATACATACCATGCATATTTACATACTCACTGTTGTTGTTTAGGTTGTGAGTTCTCATCTCCAGGATAAAGTTACACTTGTTCTAGGTTTTCATAAATATTATAAAATGATACATCATTTTTTATTACAATTATTTTTAGAAAGAGAAGTAGGAAGGAATAGTCCATTGTCTATAAATGTGTGCATCTTTTCCCTAATGAATCTCTTGGACTTTAGATCTAACATCTCCTTCGCAAAGATGGCTATTATTGGAAATGGCAAATAACCTTATGTCACAATGAAAATGAAAAAAAGCACCAGAGCTCATAAGTGAATTTTAAAGTCATACATACCAAAAGAATAAGAGGTGCTTTTCAAAACATAAAAGGTAACCTGATTCAGTGTTTCCTTATATCTAGCTCAATATAGAATCTAGCTGAAAGGTACATCTTTTCACTTCTTGCTTTTATCTGCTTTTGTCATAGCTCCAAACTTAAGGTCATCCACAGCTTCTCTTTTGCACTTAATTATCGTTGGACTCAGGCTTCATGCCCTCTTTAGTCAGTTCACATAAGCTAGTTAAAACACTTGATCATTTCTCACTCACCTTTGTATTTTCCTTACTCAACAGACTGCTTTGAGTGTAGGGATGGGGCCGTGTCTCTGGTTCACTTCTCCCATCAGCACCTAACACAGTGCAGTGCCTAGATAGTAGCAGGACCTTCATAAACACAATTTAAATGGAAAAATGACTTATCTTAGGGTAAAGTAAAGACCCATATTTTACATGGAAGTTATAATTCCATCAGTAACTGTATTTGCTCATTAACTAGTATACCAATAAATTGAAACCATAAGATAAGTTACTGACAGATTTAATTATTGGATTATATGTCCAGAATGAAGAATATAACACCATGAAAGGAATTTTTGTTTTGACAACTATTATTCTTTTAATTTTGCAATTACTTTAGATAGAATCCGTATAATCTAAACTTCCAGGTGTGATATATGCAAGAAGGGAAAGAACAAGGGGCCCAGCCTTTTAAGCCCTGTCTTTTGAGACACTGACATCAGCCTAGCATTATATAAGAAAAGAATTAGGGAATGAATTAAGAAGTGTGCATAGTCAAGCAGCCTTGGGCCAACTAGGGCCTGACTGATCAGTAATATCTCAGGTCTGCTTCTGTGGGCCCTTGCTGGCACCAGTGGAATAGCTACTGTTTGAGGAGGCAATTTGATTCCTATCATGAGATGATGCTATGGCTTGGGAAACAGTTTTGTTTCCTGATATGGGGCAATATCCACAAGAGTTGCTCTTCTTGGACTCCTGAAAATCTCTTAGTTACTCTTAGGTTGGTGTTTTCAGCACTGAAGCGGGACCAGAGAGGTTAGGCAAATTTAGTACTAGTCAAACTGTAGTATGAGTTTTTATACAGATATCCTTTAAATAATTAAAAGGTGAATACACAAAGTTAGGAATCTAAATCAAAGTTTAAGGTAGCAAAGGAGACAAATGCAGCACTAAGAGAAGTGAGACTGAAAGGTCAGAATGTACCACTTGCTTTATATGTACCATAGTATGAGTCACAAATACACACACATGGCCACTAGGAGGTGTGGAGGGTCTGTGTGTGGAGGTGTGTGTGGGTTTAAGAAAGCAAAGGGCAACTTTATCTGTCTTGTGTTTTCCTGTATGAGTACTTGTGTCTTTAGGCATTGCATGGGCAGGCAATGATTTTGGGGAAGCTGGCTGCCTACTGTGTGTGCCAACCCTTCATTGCCAGTCTGTGGCATGTAGCCCTCCATTTCCACATCATGCTCATTAGTCAATCCCACCTTGTGTTTGGCCTGGGATCCTGTACTGATGGCTGGACGTGTGGATACTGCTGCTCACTGAACAGCTGACCCTGGAAAGCTGCCTCAGTTTCATCTTCTGCATGGTTCACTCCACATCACTCCCAGGATTCCTTATCTCTATCACAACTCAAGTCTGCACCAGGACATTTGGGGGTTGTTTAATTGTTGTTTTACTTTTTTTCAGAAAAGAACAATGGCTACATACCTAGCAATCCTCAGAGTTACACAGGCCTGCAATATTTGATCTTAACTTCTTAAAATTGTCTAAATCTTCCTATTTCTTGCTTATTCCCAGCCAAATCTACAGTTCAATGTCTTGTCATATTCTGTTGATTCACTTCCTTTTCTTCCTTTGCACAAGGTTAGTAAATATTTTCTGAATGAATGAGCTGAAAGAATAGTCATGTGGGGGCTGGGGAGATGGCTCAGTAGAACAAGTACTTGCCTGGAAGAATAGTCATGTGTGCTGACTTAACCTGTGGAGTTGCAGCTCTTCACAACTATAGAAGCATCTGAAAATGCTATCATAAATACTCTCAACAGCATGGTACATTTAGCATCTTTTCACATCATTATTAGTTCAGCAAATAATTGTTTCATTTCCAGTTCTTTTTTTCAATTCATCTTGCACCTTGAATCAATCCTTCATGCCACATACTATGTAGTAACAATATTGACCAGTGAACATATCAAGATACTAACTGTCCTTTAGGATGTCAGATAGTCAAAATTCAAAAATACAGCCTAAGAAGGGACAATTATTATCTGGATTCTTTTCCCAGAAAAGCCAATGCCAGTGCTTTCTCTACAGAGACACTGAGGTAAGCAGTTCCAGGTCATTCTCCTTTTAATTCCAACTCCTTGAGCAGTAGATGTCATTCTACTGCCTATGTGTGTTCCCTTGCACTTACATAGCCTCAGGTTGTACATAGTAGGTGCACAGTGAGAGACATATAGACGCACCTCCCATTGGCACTGAAAGGGCTCCAGGTCTGGGACATGTACAGACCATACTGGACTACTGTGCTGGTCAGTAGGTAGCTCAATGAGAATGAAATAGGTGACACTCTTACCGTGACAGGACAGAGGGAGGAAGTTCAGAGAGAGTGTGGTGTCTCATGTACCTCTCATCTATTTCTTTAGTATACCTGCTCACTCAGACCATACTGAAGTTTCCGATGGTTTCAGTGCTTAGACTTTCTCAAAGCTGATTCACATAAGATGATCTTCAAGACTATTATCCTTCTTAAGTAACACCCACATTCTTAACCAATTCCTGTAGAACTGGGTTTTCTAAAGCGCCAAACACTATTCACAGAATTTGTACCTCACTGCTCTAATCTGGAGTTTCATCCCACCATTCCTCCCTCTAACTTCTTGTGTACATTTCAGCCCACATGTTATCACCTTGTTATTGCTGTTTCTCCACTCCACTGTTCTCTAAGTAGAAAGAAGTATGCTTTCCTTTTACAAATCTCTCCAGTGCAACCACGGGATCCTAAAGAACACATACTCAATTCATATTTGGAAAACAGAACCCGTGAGTAGGGTTTTCATTTATTCTAATTGATTAGAATTTTTCTTACTTTGCTAAGTAAACCAAGCAATAATAGGTTTAAGTTTTTAATTTTCCAGAAATGTGGGCTGAAAAGGGTAAGTGAACTCCAAAGTAATCAATCCTCTATGCCATATACTATGTAGTAGCGATATTGGCCAGTGAACGTACCAAGATATTAACTGCCCTTTAGGGTGTCACATGGTCAAAATTCAAGAATACAGCCTAAGAAGGGGCCAGATATCATCTGGATCCTATTTCCAGACAGGCCTAATAGAATAACATCTTCTTTTATTTTTCCTGTGTTGCAGAGTACTTGTAAGTTACTTCTAGAACCTTGCACATTTCCAAAAAGAAATCACTTTTCCTATTTTGTGCTCGACCATATCCACATATCAGTCTCTCTCACACATACAAACACACACACACACACACACTCAGAAAAATGAACATTTTCCCAATTTGATTTGAAAATTATCAAAATTTTATTTTTGAATCTGTAAAAGTAAGTACAGTAAGTATTTTAGTAAAAAGTAACTTAATTAACTTTTTAATTGAAATCATTTTTAAAAGCATCCAAAAAGATAAATTGCAAGATGAATTATTTAGAGCAGGAGCATAATTGGCATACACTATGCCTTTCACAACCAGTTGCTGAATGCCCAGCTGGGGGCGCTGAGTAAACCTCTCCAAATGTGGAATAAGGCATCTGGTTCATTCTCCATCCCACCCCCACCCCCAGGGAAAGGGGATGCTCCTGACCAGGGCTGTATGGAGCAGTTCAGTAGGGTGCACATGGAACCTGTTCTGGCCTGACCCTGGTGTCCTACCTTCTCATTATCTCCCCAGAGCAGCTTGAGCAAGTGTGGTATCTGCCTGATCTGGGCCCAGAATTGCAGACACTGCATGCTGAAGCTCTCAGCCTGTTTCCTTGGACCCCACAGGAAACAGTTTTGCAGAATATCGCAGTCACTATCTTACTTTTTGCTGGTTGCCAAGACAACATAGCTGATGTCCAAAATTAATGGAGAACAGGTTGATGGAGCCACAGAGTGTGGAGGTCTCAGTCTTAAGCAGCTGGCACTAAGGCAGGGCAGTGCATAGCAGAGGGTCAACAGTTCATGGTGTTGAAAAGTATCACAAGCAACTGGAGAGGGAGAGAAGAGACAAGCCTCAGTCTGCCCCTCATATTATGTGTGGTCTTGCTGCATGTGTGTAATATTCACACTCTTAGTCCCAACACAGGACTATGACTCAATCACAAATTCTAGATTTACCTCTGAAAAGTTTTACCCCCCATGACTGCTTCAGGCTTTTAAACATAGTCTGCTACAGGCACTACTGATGTTCCAGTTAATATTCTATACCCAGTCCTTGGTCATGAATTTTCTGGACTCCTCATAACTAAAGAGCATTGTCCCGTCACATCCAGAAATTGCAGGTGGCAGGATATTTATCAGGAAACTACTTTTAGCTATGCTGGGTCACTCACTCACCATCATACCAAGAGCAGCACAGTGAGTAGACAAAGGCGTAAGAGTAGATGAAGGTGTCCATGCCTTCATTTCAAGACTAGATCTCACCTCCAGTCACTCAGAAGCTGCTACAAAGATGAAAGGAATTGGTTCTTGTGACCACATTGATGATACCCTTGAATATTTTTACTTTTATAACAGATTACTTCATCAATACTACAGGATAGGGGAATGACCCATTCAGGCACTTTAGCATCCAGTAGCTCTCAAGCTGAAGATTCGCTGTCTGCAGATGACTTCAAGGTGCTAGAACCCTCCTCTTCTTCATTCTTACTGGACTTTTCATCGGACTTATTCCCTGAAGTGGAGTCTTGAGGACTTGGAAGAGAACCCTCACTTGCATCTTGGTCCTCTGGAGCAGAATCTTCTTCCTCCTCTTCTGAAGTATCAATAATCAGAGAAATAGGGGAAGAAAGAGGAGATATGACAGGGGTACTGGGGTTGCAGGGGAGAGCAGAAGAGGATGAGGAGGAAGAGGAAGAAGGCATGGAGTGAGTGGGAAAGGTAAAGTTGAATGAGGTAGAGGAAGTAGAAGAGCTCTCCTCCTCCTCTGTCTCAGTTGTGGGAAACTGTGAATATGCATCTCTTGTCTCAACTGAGGCCTGGACTTCTTGTTCGATCCGCTGACGCTTTGGAGACACAGGCATAATGATTCCTGTTGGAGGCAGCAGGCAGGAGTACAAATGATGAATTACTTAGGCCTAGTGGACAGAGGAAAATTTGAGTAGTCAGTTTACATGTCACTGAAGATGGCTCTGATGAAAGGTGGTATACTAATTTTTTTAGACAATATATTGGACCCTCAATATTTCCTGTTCTCCCAGTTGGCCTGTCACCAAGGAGTGTATATAAGGCAAGAGAAAAGTTCTCTAGGGTATAACCAGGTAGCAGTACCCAAGTATCCAGGTTAGGAGTAGGGGACATTGAGTTGAATTCAGTGGGGATCCTCTCTGTTCAGACCAAGCATCTCACACGTAGTTCTCAACGCCCCTGGTGGACACATAGATGAGTAGGTCAGAGTGTAGACTGTAAACATAGACCCAGTTTTCTGGTGCTAGAGGCTCAGCCCAAGATTCCCATTTCCCTGAGAGTCTCGAGGAAGTATGGACAGTATATGTTGCTGAGTGAAAATTCTTCTTAGAAATGTCCATATTTGGTGCCACTTAGTTTTTTCTGTGTTTTGTGTGTCATGGGTGAGAGGTTTCCTTACTTCTCTGCCAGGATCTTCATTCTAATATCTTGCTAGGCAGATTATTCCTTCTGCTAGTGACCTGCAAGTATCAGCAACCTCAGTCTCCCAAATTGAGGTTAGTGCTCACCATATCTGTTCTCCTTCCTAGAAGCTACTTAGGGCTCACAGAAAGGACAGAGAAGGAAAAGAGTTTTTTCATGTACGATGGTGTATGAATGTGTGTGTGAATCATAATTTTAAAGTTTGTTTCATATACATAGGGAGTGTAATGAGTGGATCATATGTTAAATTTATAAATACATACAACATGTATATTATATAGCCATTTATATTGCATAAGTACATGTGTGCAAAGCATATATGTCAGACTATATATTATAAAAACATGCATTATACAAACATGTATTATATAAGCATATAGATAAAAATATATCTCAATATCTACCTACTTATTTATTTGTGGAACCACCAAACTGAAACTCCATCACTATCATTCATGAACACTGAGTATATTTAGAGTGGGGGAAGCAGAATACTAACCAACTATGCCTGCTTTGGATCACTCATTCAGTATCATTATAATAGTGAAAGCAGATTAGCTCACCAACGGACTCCACTAACAGTCCTGATAGCATATGCAGAGCACTTCCTGTCTCTGTCCACTTGAAGATGGGCTATCATCTCTTTCCTAGGCCTAGCCACTGTCCTATGGGAGGAATTGTAGTCTTATTCTTCTAGTTAGGGAATCTAATCTAACTTCCTGCTGACCTGTCCATATGAACATCACTAGTTTCAGCAAGAGTGGAAATAGGAAATCAAACCCACAGTCTTCCCTGATAAAGACAAAAGGATATGAGGGGATATAGAGAAGATTATTGCCATTCACCTGTCTATTCGGGACTGGAATAGGAAAATCATTACGAAATTGTTGCTTACTGGTAAACAAACCACTTTTTGGATTTTTGTCTATGTTGGTGTTTACATTACTCCTTGGCTGTCTCTGGAATGCCCTTTTTCAGGATACAAAGGAAGCAGTAAGAAAGCCTGGGAAAGTTGTGTCATATTCATTTTCAAGTTTCAAGGTCACTTGGTAGTCTATTTGCTTAAATACAAATTCAGAGCTTCCCTACATTTGTTTGTTATATTGCATCCAGGATGCCTAAAGTGCAAGGTGGAGAAGCTGGTGAAATATATCTATTTCACTTTTAAGAAATCATAAGAGGTTTTAGATTATAATTTTAGAACACATGACCAAGTGTTGATATATTTAATATTACCAGTTTCTTTGTGTTTTCATCCTATTGTTTTCACTCACTTTGTAGACCTAACAGTAATGTGGGCTAAACTCTTATATAATTTTATTTTTATTTTGAGTACCAGGGATTGAACTCAGGACCACTTGCCAGGCAGACATTTATTCTACTTAGCTATCTCCCCATACCTATAATTTCATTTTAAATCTACTTGCTCAGTGGTTGGTATTCAGTGTACCCAGAATGAAAATACAGAAAATCACCCTGTCCTCTTTTAAGTACACTAGCATTTCTACTCTGTTAAGAAATTTTGAAAGCGTTAGTGGAAATAATTTGAAATATTTTTGAAAGGAGCTTAAATTATATAGCACTAAATTCACCTTACCTGTGGTCATGGTCATTTCTCTCCAGGGAATTCAACTGCCTCACAAGAAAGCTGCATGCTCTGGTATCATAGTACATATATTACTTGACCTTACTTTTTCCCCTTCTGCTCTTTGTAAAGCAATGCCAACTAACAAAAGTGGATTCTTCCAACCACAAGATCACAAGGTTACCCATACATTTATTTCTCAGGAGATCTGGGCCAAAACCAGGTCTGACGTCCATCTGTCGCATCCTAGACCACTTGCACCTCTCTAAAGCACTGAGATAATTTGTGATCAATACTGTTATTGGCCCACGGAGTCACTCAAAAGTTTGAAAGCAGTGAATTGATGTTCCAGTGGCTGACTTTTGTGAACCATTTTCCTTTTTTTTTTTTCAATTTATCCTGTAGGTTATTTAAAAGCACTTATAGAAAAATATTTTAGCCCTAAACAAAAACTAGAGTGAAACATAGCAACTCAGTCTCTCTTCCCCAGGAATGGATTTTAAACAACAAAATTAACTATTTTCAATTTATCTTCTGGTTTTATACATGGTTCATGAAATGAATATAGAAGTTAAGAACATCAGTTTCATGTTGTTAGTTATACTTTGCACCTCTATGCTGTTAAATTTTTAATCTCCTTGAAAATTTGAATTGCACAATATATTAGGAACTAGGATTTTCCTGAGCTTTCAGCTGAGAGAGTGATTTTTCAAATTTTTACCAAAATGAAATGTGTTATTCACTCAGTGTCACTCCATAGAGATTGGTGATATCAACACCAATGTTAGTACTTTGCACACATTATATGCTTAACCAAAAGCTATCAAATAGCAGTAAGACTAAGTTGAATGCTGTGGTCATCACACTTACACTCAAGAACCAACTCCCCTCAGGATCCTTTTTCATATTTCTCTTTAATTATGTAAGTTATCCTACATGGTAAATATTAGAAATCCATTGTAACTCTGGAATATATAGGAAGTGTATAATGTTGTTCTTTATAATCTCAGATTCCAACTATTTTTCTGTAATTAAGCACTTAACATTGAATGAAAATTATTAGATGGATGAATATTATTTTTAATATTTTTGGCAGGATGTTCTAGAAACAAAAGGTCTCAACAGAGACTGTTGAATTCTCCACCATTTATAAGCTGGTCATTCTATTTCTTAGAGACTCATGGTAGTTCATTTTATCTTCTCAAATGAGGCAAATGCATAGAGAATGGCAGTAGAGAACACTGGTTTAGAAAACAAAACAGAAAAGACTCTCTTACAGTCTTGGATTTCATTTATTATTGCTGTTGCTATCGGAAAATAGAACTTGTAATAATGAAAAAAAGGACAAATTTTTTAAGTTATCACCTATTTACTTTTAAAAACACATAACCAACTTAATGTTTTTGCTTCATACAACCATCTAGAAACTGTAACACAGTACCACATTCCATGTCAAATGTATTTATGAAGATCACAACTCCATATGTCATAAGAATATAACACATAAGAACAAAGGAGACAGCCAATAGCATAGTCACAAATAAGCATGACTCCAAGAAAACATCAGTTATTTGAAGTCACCTTTTCCATTTACCAGAGTGAGAGTAAGAAAGGCAGCAAGCAAGAAAAAAGAGAAAGGAAGTAGCCAAAGGGCACTGATCACAAGCTATAGTTACAAACTCTGTCCCTGCGCTTGTGTTTCTTTCATACACCCAGCCTCAATACTGTATTAATCAAATGCAACTATTCAGGGTGTGTGAGAAACACAAGCATAGGGAGAGCTTGAAAAGGAAAATACATTCTTCACTATTTCTTCCTAAGTGCTCTTCATTGATATGAGGACCTGTGTTGAACCACAAAACTCAAGACATGAATCTTCATAATGTGATCAATCCTTAAAAGTGATTTTTTTCTTTTTGGAACTAAAATGTTCTAAAATGTAATGACTTACAATTTTACTTTACACTTCAGAATGATGTTGTGAATAATTATTTCCTAGGGACTCCACAAAATCTTCTTCCTTATTTCTGCCATGTTGGTGTGGATATGGCCAAATAGGAAATTGTAGGTAGGGATTTCAAAGGTAATGGCCAAGCAAGAGTGACATGGAATCCTTGCTTTCTGAAATCTCCACATTTCTCATTGTATAAATTGTAAGTGAAATGTTTCCTCGCAGCAAATCTCTGCTTTATTTTATTGTAAATCAATCCCTTCATTTTTTTCTTCTTTTCTTGTATGACGTCATCAACCTAAGGACAAGCAAACAGTCTACTGTTTGCCTGCAGTTCAGTATGTCTGTTAATGACATCATTGCATTCTGTATAACTTCCAAACTGTTATGTGACTAGACTTCCACTCTCTACCTTTTCCTCTGTACTACTATATATCTCAGGACAAAGTACAATATCGTCAGTCCTAGATTTCTTAATCTGTTCAACTAGTCCCAATTATTTACTGTTCCATCAGTAGACACTCACAGAATGGAAATTTTATGGTTCTATTTGTTGTACCACCTAGCAGAACCATGTATATGCTTCTGAGAGTAGAAGTTCTCAAAAGTTGAATTTCCCTCAAGTATGGTCTTCTTCAATACTGACATTTTGTTTTTTAATATCAACAAAGCAAAACTGAGAAAGGAAAGAAAATACAGCTATGAATAGTTTCTATGTGGACATATGGAAAAACATTTTAAGAAATTTTTGACATACTATGTCTGAACATGCCCACGTTTACCTCCTCATCTGCATATCTTACTCAATGTATGTCTTGTCCACCATGTTGGGGCAATAGACTAAGGAGTTAAGAGACTGAAGAAAATACCTCAATATGGTTTGTTGGATAAAGAAGGATTACTGAGAAACATTAATAAGCATTTACATAAAAGAATAGGATAAATTGAGACATACTTACAACAGAAAGTCCAGGGGTGACAGGTTGGCTAGAAGACCATCTGTGAAGTTTAGTGGCAGTATGCTGACAGGGAGCCTCCAGAAGATCCTTGGAGTGTCCAGTACAGCTGGCTCTGAACTGCACCCAGGTATCACAAGAGGCAGATTTTTATAGATGTAACTACACAGAGGTGACATCACCAGCGAGCTTTGTTTCATTGTATGACCAGCATTGCTGGAAAGAGCTGATTCTGCATTTGGGCAGGAAGGCAATATCTACAAATAACAGGAGTTTGTTTCTCAGTGTCCCTTCGATAACACTTATCTGAATGCTCTGATTTCTCTCTGGTTACAGTGTCCCTTTGTCTTTGGCAACAGTCTTGGGAATGCAACAAGACATCTCAAGGACATGGTGCTCTGTGCTTTACTTTTTCTTAAGGATGATACACCAGCATCTGGTTTTTGATGTTTTTAATTATTCAAAAGAAACCACCTCTTGCACAATATGGATAGTGCACATAAATAAGCTGACTGCAATAATCATCACCCAGGTTATGCAGTGTTCAACTCTCAGCTTTGAATCACTACTTCACAGATTTCACGGACACCCTACATCATACAGCTTAGGTCTATATACTTGTCTCCCATACTCTAATTCCCTCAACTTTCTCTTCACAGGAAATTCCCTGAAATTATAATAATCTGTCCTAGTTATTTTCCTCATCTCTGGGGAAAAGAAACCAACACTCTCAACTTAAAGGAGGGAAGATTTACTTTCTTGCATGATTGACAAGCATGCATCAGAAACACCATGATAGAAAGATCCAGGAGAAGAAAAGTGTTCAAACTGTGGGAACCAGGAAGCAGAAAGTAAAGAGAGGAGCTGGGTAGGGAGATAATGACCTGACTCCCAGGGCATTGTGACAGTCACCACCTTTTACAGATCAGAAACCTCCTCCCAAGGGCAAGTCAGCACTAATGCCCCCGATAATCCAATCACATTTCAAGCACATAAAGCTCTGGAGGACATTATAAATCTAAATCATAACACTATTCTTGTACTTGCACTTAAACATTACACACCTGAGGCTGGCCGGAGAGCTCAGCAGACTAAAGCTTGAGCTTTGGCAGAGTGCAGAGGCCGGGGTTTGATCCCCAGAGTGCTGTGCTGGTGCTACCCCTGGGGCATGTTTTAAAATGGCAATTGAGGAGTGGTGGCACACATCTATAATCCCAGTGCTTGGGAGCCTGAAAACAGGCAAATCACTACGAGTCCAATCTCCATAGTGACAGCCTGTCAACCCTGAAAACCTTATAATAAATATATCAAAATTAATTTATTAATTAATGAATTAACATTACATATCTGTTTCACATCTTGGGGTATATATTCCATGAATTCAAAAATCACGATTGTTTTATTCATCCATGATATCAAATAGTGTTTGGAATGGAATTGGTTTCAAGTTAATGAGTCAGTATACCATGTGTCTGATGCAAACAATGTTCAGAAGCTGCTATCAAGCATATGAAATCCATATATGCATGAAACCAAATATCAGACATGTTCTCATTGTAAGATGGCAGTGTGATGCTAATGAAAATGGAAAACATTGTGGCCCAAACAAACACAGAAGAGCATATGCATAAATAACGTGTGGCCACTGGTAAACAGCATTAGTCACTATGTTTCTCAGAAAATATAAAACTGATTCTAATTCTCCATAACTTCTTTTCCTCATTCATTTACATCTCACCTCTCAAGCTACAATCCCACCACCTCAAAACACCCACATAATAATGACTGGTACGATTTTTCCTTCATTCCTGGTTTCATTCTTCTGTACCACTTATGTGACTCCTAACTTCTTGATTCTTTACAGTGAAAGACTGTATGTGTCACATGAAGATAAAATTCTTACATGAGATAAAAGAAAAATGTTTCCCAGGAAAGACAAATTTCTTTATCTGGCCGAAGCCAAAGGCTGTCCACACCACATAAAAATAAGCATAAATCAGGTTTCTATAGGGATTTAAAGTCTAGAATATCAATACTAGATGGAAAATACCTGTTCCCTGTTATGTCTAAGGCATTTGATATTCAGACATATAGTGCTGTTAAGTTTAAATGCCTATGTTATAGGGTAATGATATCATTAAGCTTCTCTTCTGGAGGGTTAGCAACTTAAGTTTGCAGGCCAAAAATTTAGAGACAAGGAAGGGCTGCAAGGACAACCAACATTTTGGCCCTGCATTTTCAAGGTCACTGAGGATTCAGGACATAAGAGAACTTGTACTGTAACATCCTGTAATTCAGTAGTGTCACACATTTTCTGATCAAAGAAATTATGGGGCCACAGAGGAAAGTGATCAATGGTGTAGAGTGTGCCTAAGAAGAGTCACCTGGAGAGAAAATATTCTCTCAGGCTTTCACAGAGAGCAAATTGTTCAAGGAATGACTGTGACTCATCCACATGGATGACAAAGACAAAAGATCTACAAACTGCGGTACAGGGATTCAGGGTATATCCTGAGGGCAGTTGACTGTCCTTATCAGATACAAAAGTTACATTTCTTATTATACAGGTCTTGCTTTATCTTGTGCTTAATCAACCAGCAGAAAAGTATAAAAACAAGGTATAAAAAGTAAAGCCATATTAATATGCTGAGCTGTAAAAAGCTCAAATCAACAACTTTTGACATTGCCAGTGCTGTGGATAACCCACTACTGTTATGGACTACTGGACTATATTGGATTATTTTGCGAATCTATCCACCTACAATATTTGAATGGCAATGGAATACTCATCTCTGACAAGAATAAACAAAAAGGGAGGATATAAATGATCATTTTCTAGTGAAAATGTATATATAAATATATATCTGCATATACAAAATAGTTAGGATAGATATGTAGCTACTTTCTCATAATTCAATGAGAAGAAAGATTTGTACTAATAGTGATTAGACAAGATATCATGTCTGCGTCCTGTGACATGAATAATAACTATGAAGACAACAATATGCAATGTTTTAATTATTGCAACTGTCCTACTAAACTGTTTGAAACTGTCTCATTGCTATTTCTTTCTCAATAAAATAAATTTTTAAAAATGATCAAACATATGTTTGGATCTTACCACTTGCTTTCAAGAAACATTAAATAAAATCTGGCTTGAAGCAAAATTAAAGCATTACCAAAATCTGACTTTCAGCTGACTATGGAAGACTAAAACTGTATGAAATAAAATATTTAATGAGATGGCTACATATTCCCACAACCTTGGCTGGGTGTTGGTTTTCAATAGACATTTAGTTTGAAGCACCCACAACTCTAGAGATTTTAGTAACTTATAACTCTTCTGCCACAAGTTCATCAAAGGGAATACATAATTTCGTTCTCTGTGAAACACAAAGAGAACTGGCATGAGTCTTCAAGATACTTTCACTAGAATCTTATCTTTGTCCTTCCTTCTCTTAGAAAACTTACCTCAGAAATTTAACTTCGGCTCCTGCCCCTTAAAAACGCCCTTGTGCTGTATTTTAAGGATTTGTTTGAAGTTCTGAATAACACACAGACATATGAATAAAACTGTAATAAATATAGTCATTGATATAAGTATTTTTACAGAGGATAGAACATGCTGCTGATATCTCACTGGTGTATTCTACCAAAACTTAAAACAAGACTAGTTTTATAGAAAAATTTCAAAAAACTAGACTAATAAGTACAGAATGATTTATTCTAAGAATTACCCTGATAATAAAAGCCAGATACAATCATTACAAGAAAAACAAAAACTACGAAGTAATATTTCGTGTGTGTTTGTGTGTGTGTGTGTGTGTACAAAACCTAACAAAGTATAGTAAGCAAATTTAATATTTAAAAGCATTAATATATTATGATCTAATGAAATTTGTCATTAGGAAATCAAGGTTAATTTAACCTCCAGAATCATGTAATATGCCAAATGAATATAATAAAAGATTTTTAATAACATTTTCATCTTAATGGATATGGAAAACACTTTTCAAACTCCTTTCATGATAAGAATACTTAATAAGGGGCCAGGGAGATGGCTCAGTGGAGTAAGCGCTTCCCTGGCAAGCGCAAGGGCCTGAGTTCAATCCCTGGTTCCGCAAAAAATAAAAAGAATACTTCATAAACAGGAAAACGAAGGAATTTTCTCAAGTTAATGAAGAATATCTGTTTGAAAATGGACAGCTGTCATTATCATGGTAAAATGTTGAAATCTCTTTAATAGCAGAGATGAGTGTGATTTTATGTGCAACATAATACCAGAAGTTTGACCTACTGTGACAGTGAAGAAAGAGAGAGGCACAGGGCATCCAATTTTTAAAAAGCCACTTTATTTTCACATTGCTTAATTTTATATATAGAAAATTATGAAGTATCTACTCAGGAAAATAAATCCATCAGATCAAATAAATGACTTCAACAGAGCTTCATGACACAATTTCAATGCACAAAACCAATTGTATTTTGGCACATTTGCAAGAAGTAATGGTAACAAAATAATTTCGTTTACAGTAGCATCCAAAATGTGATATACTATACTACTATTCTCACTAGATGCCCAAATCAAATGGATCTCCTGCGCTTACACTGGGATCTCCAGATCCATGAGCCTAAATAATTCTTATACCTTTACAAATTAGTTGTATTGGTTATGCCATTGTAGTAGCATCAGTCTGGATCAGGTGTTGTGGGCCTTTGAAGGACTTATGCACATTCATTGAGTATTCTACTAAACATGTTCATCTTGTCATGTAGGTATCCCACAGAAAGGTAAAAATGTTAAAAGAGGGGGTGGTAGTCTCGCAGTCATCACATAGTAATGTCAACAATTCAGAGTAACATACAGTAGCAACTCACCTACTGGTGTCCTTCAGCTCTGAGTTCTCCTCTTAGGCCTATGAGTTTAGGTATATAAGGAAACATGGCAGAAAGCCTCTATAGACTTGTGAGTCACTGATTATATTATTTCACCAGTTGGAAAGAGTGGGAAATGACCAGGATGCATTTATAAAAGCTCAGTGAGAGAATAAAATGAATTTTAAAGTCCTGGGAATTGGCATACATTAGTCACTATAGATCTGAACGCGAAATATAACAAGGGATAAGAACTACCACATAGGTGGAAATGGACTTATATGTCATTCTGTTTAGAATTATTTGTCCTCTTTGATTCTCAAAAGCACGTAAACAGTCTGAAACCATGCATTTTCAACATGTTTGTTGAGCACTGTCATAGGTATTTCATAATTGTTATCTAATTGAATTTTCAGTACATCCTTATTGTACAGATGCTATCACATTTACTTTGTGGAGGAGGAAATGGAGGTTCAGAAAGTAGTTCTAGTCATGTAGCTGGTGGCAGTGCCAAGATTTGCTGGTAAATAGCATTGATCATAAAATTCCACCTTCAAGAGCTTTTTATGATCTATAAAGGCTTACAGCAATAACAACAATGTAAATTAGAAACAGAAATTAATCCCATTATTGTTCTTAGAAATAATACAACATACATCATAACAATGACCACAATGTATTACATTAATGAGAGTCATGTGTATAACCTACAAATTTGTATTCAAAATCTATCTCAGAGAAACTGAATAACAGTAAAAATATATTCACCCTTATATATTTTAGTTCAAACACAACAGCTTTCATCAATGTAAAAAATTCTTTATTATAAATACAAATGGAGCTGAAATTATGATTTGTGCAAACTTCTATGCAGCACAGCTAAAATACTCAATATAGACATATAAGATTTAAAAGTTACTTTATCATTTACTTCATACTAAAACCTTATGAAAACTTTCAAATTTATTCTTGGAGTTTTTTCTGCTATCATAAAACTATTCTCATTTATTATCACAAATTGTTATATACAATCAAAATCAAAATCAGTATTCAAGTTTTGTCCACCAAAGAAAATAAACTTTTGCATTCCAGTTTAATTTAGTTTTTTTTATTTGAGCCTAAATCAAATTATAAGTACACTTACAAAATGTTCTTGGCACTCAATATGAAATTTGGGGAAATTATTTTCCAGATTTCCTACATATCATCACTTTACATTATTCATGACTAAGGAGAAGCAAGCATGAAAATCCCACAAACTACCTTCTTATATTTATCAAAATGCTGATGCAGAAGAGCTTGCAGTAGAAATATCAATGAAGAAAATATTGCACCAGTAAACATATATTATGTCCTAGAATCACCAAAAATGTTAGCACTTCTTTAAAAAATTACCAATTACTTTTGAGAAATAAGAGTTCTGTAAGTTAATGAAAAGAAAATGCTAATGGGTATTCTAAAAGTTTCTTGAAAGGCTGAATGCTATGCTTGGAAATGCTAGCATTGACTTATGTTATTGTTAAATGAACATTTAGCTGATTCCAATATTTACAGCTATTTCTGATTAAAAGAAAATAATTAACAGAAATTGTGTGCAAGGTAGAATAAAAAACCAGATATTCAAAATATGAGATAGACATGAAAAGACATGTCTAGCTTGAGGGCTAGCCAGATAGCTCAGCGGATAAAAGCACCTGCTCAGGCAGACACATGGACCAGGGTTCGATCCCTGGCATGCCATGCTGCTTCCCCCCGGGGGGCGTGCTGAGACAGCTATTGAGACTGGGAGTGGTGGCGTGCACCTGTAATCCCAGCTCTTTGGAGGCTGAAAAACAGGAGGATCACTACATGTCTAATCTGTGTAGTATGACCCTATAGACCTTGCACAAAATACATTTTTAAAAGAAGACATACTGTTGAATGAGGACTCCATTAGCTTCCAAGCACCAGGACACTATACCTGGCAGCCAAACTACAAGAAGAGGCTTACTTTAGTTCACAGTTCAGCATATTCAGTTTCATTATTTCTACCGTTTATCTTTTAAATACCATTTGCTACAGCGGTAGAAAGTGTATGATGCAGCAAAGCTGTTCAACTTGTGGCAGCTGTAAAGCAAAGTAGAGGAGCAAGGTGAGAAAGAATGAGCAGAGCACCATGTAGAGTACGCAGTTAGTGACTCCATGGAGATGAGTGCGTTTTGTCATTTCCTAACCTTTTGGGTATTTCCTCCTCCAGGGAAGTTGGCAAACCAAGATTCAGTTTCACACAGTCCAACAGTCTGGTTAGTAAAAGTTTGAGAAGTAATTGAAAATGGGGTCAGAAAATAGCCAATTCCGTTACACCCAGGTATTTCCTTTATGGTATCTTTTGGAAAGAATTAAATATGTTACATTTCAGTGTTATATGCATATTCATGTTTATAGCAGCACACTTTATGTTGTTGAGTATAGGAAACACCATGTATGTGTCCATCGACAAAAGATGGATAAACAAAATGTGAAAAAAAAAAAAAAAAACAGGGGCCGGGGAGATGGCTCAGTGTAATACCCACTTCCCTAGCAAGCACAAGGGCCTGAGTTAAATCACCAGTTCTGGCAAAAAAAAACAAAATGTGGCGATTGGGGCTGGGGAAATAGCAGTCTAAGTGCCTGCCGGCCAAGCACAAGGACCTAGGTTTGATTTTTGGTACCACATGCCATGCTGGCCATCAACACTGAGTGTGGTGTTGCATACCTGTAATCCCAGAAATGGGGAGGCTGAGACAGGAGAATCACTACAAATCCAAGCCATATGGTAAGACCCTGTTCCGAAGGAAAGAAGAAAGGGAAAAATAGGAAGAAAATGTGGCAAATGGTCAAGCAATGGCCATGACTCATCTACGTGGCTCACACTGACAAAGGATCTACAAAGTGTGGTACAGGGTTACAGGATAAACCCTGAGGGGACCTGACTGAAGTTATCTGATACAAAAGTTACATTTCTTGTTATGTAGGTCTTGCTTTATCTTGATCTTAACCATCCAGCAGTAAAGTATAAAAAGGAAGTATAAAAAGTAAAACCATATTAATATACTGAACTGTGAATGGCTCAAGTCAATTCTGCAGATGACCCACTACTATTGTGGACTGCTGAACTGTGTTGGATTGTTCCGCTGAATTCATGCACCTATAGTGTTTAGATGCCAATAGAATACCCATCTCTGACAAGACTAAACAAAAAAGAGGCTAAAACAAAGGAAAATTTTGTATTTGTAATACAGAATAGTTAGGATAAATATACAGCTAATTTCTCTTAATTCAATGAGAAGATTTGTACTAATAGTGTCTGGACAGGATATCCTCTCTGCTTCTTGTATTATGAATAACCACTAAGAAGATAACAATGTACAATGTAATAATTAAAAGAAAAAGAAAACAATATGCAATGTATTAATTATTGAATCCGTCCTACTAATTTGATCTGAAACTGTCTCATTGCTATTTATTCTTCAATAAAATTATGGAAAAATAATTTTAAAAAAATGAGAATGTGGCAACTGACACATGATAGAGTACTACTCTGCTTTAAAGAATAATCAACTTGAGTGATTGGTAGGAAAATAGAAAGTAGTACCTTGAGACCTTGGGACCACAATGTTAAGTGAAATAAAACTGACATACACATTTAATATTGCATGTTTTCTCTTATATGAAAAGTCCAAAATATAAATCAGGAGGAAAATAAAAGATACATAACATGAAAAATGGAAATATATCTTTAGCAAATAGGATGAGAATTGTCATGGAAAGAGTGGGGAGAAAGGGAAGTATAGGGTACTTAAAAAACGTGTTGTTTTGTGGTCTGTACCTTCCCATGAGGATTATAATTGTCATTATTGCAAACATATTCTAGTCAAAAATAAAAATTGAAAAAATCATCAAGATGATAATTCATGGTGTCTTTCCATAATGATTACAGATATCAATCCTCAAATTCTAAAACACCTTGCAAAATCTAAGTGCAGTAAACAAAGTCTAAACCTATAGTTCATGTATGGCAACTAGACTGCATGACCATTTTTCAATGACATGGGAATGGGGCAGTAATAGAGTTGTTGACTATACTCGTATTTCCAGTTTAAATATTTTCCAAGAGTGAAGATGAAGACTAATGATGGGGCATAAATGTACAATAACAGATAAGTAGTGAATTCAAGGCCAGAATAGGGGTGAAATAGTACATTTTCAGGCAATAGAAAGCACAAGTTTGATGCTTTGTTTTTTGGCAGAATTGGGGATTGAACTCAGACCTCTGTGCTTTCCAGGCATGTGCCTATTCTACTGAGCCATCTCTCTGGCCCCTACAAAAGTTTGATGCTAAGTAATATCAATATTGTATGTTATATGATATACACACAAATCTGAATATTCTATAACAATAAAATGGGATGATCTATAATTGTGTATATCTATAATATTTGATTTCAAAAGCATCAAATGAGGTGAAAAAGAATCCAAGGAATATTTGAGGCATGGATCGATGTGTACAGTGTTCACAATCACTAATGGAGGCCCGGGAGATGGCTCAGTAGAATAAGTGCTTGCCTGGCAAATGCAAGGGCCTGAGTTCAAACCCTGGTTCTGCAAAAAATAAATAAATAAATAAATAAAATAACTATCACAATCACTAGTGGAACTGGATAAGGTGACACAAGTCTTTACTTCCAGCCACTCTGCCATTGAGGGAAGAGGACAGCTTGAGCTTAAAACTTTGAGCCCAGTCTGGATTGCATAGTAAGACACAGTTTCAAGAGATGAATCAGGTATGACTCAAAAATATATTGTTGAGAATAGTTACCATTGTGCAGTCCAAGGAGAAGAGCAACAGAATGAATGCCTTCAAGTTGAAAGTGCTAGGAATACATAAAAAGGATATTTGAGAGCATTCTACCTACTGCTCATGCTGTATTTTTAAAGACTTCTGCCAGTATCTTACATCATGAATCATTTTCTGAGTTTCTCTGTGAATTTGCAACTCAGAATATCTCCAAAGACTCTGAAGATGTTACATTCACATGATTTATATAATTAAATTATCAATAAGAGAAGGATACAGGTAACTTCTATGTAGGCAACTTTTGCTAACTACTAGACTGCATTTGCATTAGTGGGAACATGTTGGTGGCCTTCTAACTGGTGTTCAAATTTGCATTCTTTTTCAATTTCTTGAGAAGACTGCTAATTTTTCTCCTGGAGCTATAAGTTTATTTGAGGATCATTCTGTGAATTTGGATAGAAACTTGTTTCCCCTATGCATTGAATAGAATAGTTTGGTGTTTTTGTTTTGTTTTTCCTAATAGCCCACTCTGGCTGGCTCTTCAATCTGGCATTTCTGAATTCAAGGTCTTTTGGTCAAAATAATTGAGGTTTTTCTTGGCTCAGTGTTGTTTGTGTAGAACAATGCACATGCAGAAAATTTTTCAAGAGAGAAACAATGTATAAAGCACTCAGTTAGCTGCTCATAAACAGGCATTTGTCTGAACTGTTGATGGCAAGTCATGCCTGCATGCAGAGCTGAGAAATATACTCATGCTCAGCAGCATCTCTATTCCACTTGATACCTGGTTCCTACATGGAGCAGACAATGAGCAGTGACCCTGAGTTCAGCTATCAGATTCAGATTACCTTTCCTCCATATCTCTCTGACAAGCAAACTTCTTTCAACTGCAGTCCATACGAAGTTGGAACTTTGGTGCTTTCTGTTACTCTAATCACCCTGTGAACTGCAGAGTTGCCATCAGTCATTTATATGTTAAAGTCTACTCATGAATCAATTGCTGCATTTTTCTGTGCCTCTACAAATGCAGGTGCAATAAATTTCAAGAGCATGGATTTAGTCTCAAAAATTATAAATGAGGGAGAAGAGGCAATAATTTAATAAACTCCACAACATGTGTGTCAAACAAATCTGGCTTTTACAAGTGAAGTTAGAATGACTTCCTTTGCCACCTCCAGCAATAACAAAGTGAAAATTTAAGACTTTTAGGCTAGTAAATTATTTAGCTACCACTCTAGAAGTAAGGAAGCGTTTTAGAAATGTTTGTGAAGTCTAAAAGTGTAAATTGAGAGATTTCATTCTCAGATCAGCCAATAATTCACTGCATGAACTGGAAGAAGTCACTTTCATGGGAGTAATTTGAGCCTTTATTTATATTTCCAGAGTGTGAGATCTTGAAAGAAGAATCTAGATGCTGAAGATATTTGACACAAGAGGAATATCAAAGGTCATGAATAATAAGAAATGTATTTCTTCCTTGAACAAAGATGACACTATTGACAACATCTCTGTGGCATTTTCATTTAATTGCATTCTCAGGAGAGGTACAAGTTGTTTAAAGTATATTAAACTTTGGTTTCTGTTCTTTATTATATAAAAAGTTTCAGTGATACATAGAATTTGGAAGTAAATATCCATAATGTCATGAAATGGTCTTATGACTCATGGTCTCTGTTCTTCGCTGATTTTCATTGCTGTATACTTTTTACAGAGCTCTCTTGATATTGCATGGACAATATTGCATCATGAGTTGTTCACTAATTACAGAAAATTTAAATCAACCTTTATAATCTAGTCTTATAACAGGAGAACCCAAAACCAGGTCTGTGAACCAGTCCACAGCCTGTTAAGAAGTGGGCCACACAGCAAGATGTGCATGGTAGCCTAGGGAGGGAAGTTTTGTCCGTACTTACAGCCCTGGAGTATGGTTCAGTAATCCCCAAATCATCCCCTAAACACCTTTCTGCAAAAAGAAAAACAACAAATCTGTGTTCCACAAATCCAACCCATCCTGCCAAAAAAGTTAGAGAATGCTTATTTAAGATACAATGAGACCACTGTGCTTCTGGTGAAATACAAGAGCAAGTAGCAAAACACAACTATATTCTACAGTACCAAGCAATTCATATACAATTCCAAGTTTCCACTCAGCACATAATTATCACTCTAGGCACACTGAGGTATGCTAACAATCCAAAATATCACTTCCTTCTGTTTTAGTACAAGCCATATTAAATACACGGTTCCTACTAAAACCCAAACATGAATCTTTTTTAAATGATTCTCAGATTTCTCAGGAGCCAACAAATACACTATTTACGTTCACTTTTTGCAAAGTGGTATGTCTCATTGGAAAATAAGCAAAAGAGAATGAAAAGGAATAATGATTTTCCAAAAACCAAGATGGGAGCCTCAGGAATGGTGATTGGTGACAAGTGTTTCAATGAGATCATGTCAAAAAGGAAAACCAATCAGTGAACAGATATTTACCAAATATTAACTATGTATGTCCTAGGTAGTTTAGGTAATGAGTATATAGTAAGAAACATGGCTCAGTTCTTTTCTTACTCAGTATCATATTCTATTGAAAGCAGAAAGACAATAAATACAAAGACCTACAAATTATTTTGTGCACTATGAAGAAATTACAGCATACACTGGTAACTGAGACCACAATCTTGACTCTTTCCACAATTCAGGTTGTAAACCAAGTTAGATGAAAACTGAATCAAATTAAATGGTCAGTTTCAATGTTGATCTTATGGGAAAATTTGATTTGGTTCCTGTCCAATTCATTTTGTGACTAGAACTGTGGAAAGAATTAAGTTCTTGAACCGAGGTAGTACTTAGTAATATATTTAAATGTGACTCGAGATTTAGGTCATATGATAGAAACAGTCATTTCCAAGAACATGCAATTTGTTTTTGAGAGTTGAAAGATAAAAAGGGAGCCTTTCTGTTGCTAATTAGGAACCCTTTGGTGACCTTACAATCTATAGTTTAAGATTAGTAGTGAACTTAGAGATCAAAGAGCATCAGGCAAAATAGTGATTGGTCAATCAGAAAAAAACCTGAAAAGCTTCAGTTCTTAAGCTTAACTGGAAAAGGAAGGAGTTGACAAGAAGCTAGAGAGGATGGATGAATCAAACTATTATCCAATTATTTTCTACAATAGCAATTAACCTTTTAAGTGACGCTAAAGCTCTTTATTGTAAGCATTTTAGTTAACGTTGAATATATTTATAAAGAGAGCAAATGAAACAGTACAAAAGCATATAGACAATAAAGGGAAAAATAACAGAGCAAGTTCCCCAAACCCTTTGAATACAACAGTTTGCTCATTGTGTATTTACTGAACATTTGGTCAGTGTTATTTTGTTCTTTTTGTAATAAGAATGCTACTTGTCAGATACGGAAGTTACATTTCTTGCTATATAGGTCTTGCTTTATCTTGGTCTTAACCATTCAGTAAAAAGTATAAAAATGAAGTATAAAAAATAAAGCCATATTAATATGCTGAGCTGTAAAAGGCTTAAGTCAATAACTTCTGACAATTGCCAGTCCTATGGATAATCCACTACTATTACGGACTACTGCAATAGATAGGATTATTTTGCTGAATTCACACACCTACAATATGTAAATGGCAATGGAACACCCATCTCTGACAAAAATTAACAACAAAAGGGGATATAAATGAAGAACCATTTTGTATCTGTATATATAAAATAGTTATGATAGATATACAGCTACTTTCTCTTAGTTCAGTGAGAAGGAAGATTTGTACTAATAGTGTTTGGACAGGATATCATGTCTGCATCTTTTTTTTATTTTTATATCTTTTGAGACAGGGTCTCACTATGCAGTTCATTATGGCCTTAGCTCACTTTGTAGCTCAAGCTGGTCTTGAACTCACAACAATCCTCCTGCCTCAGCCTCCCAAGTGCTGGGATTATAGGCATGCGCCACCACGCCCGGCGGTGTCTGCATCTTGTATTATGAATAACCACTATGAAGACAACAATATGCAATGTAGTAATTATTGTAACTGGGATCTGGGGAGATGGCTCAGTAGAATAGGCATTTCCCTGGCAAGTGCAAGGGTCTGAGTTCAATCCCTGGTTCTTCAAAAATTAATAATTATTATTATTATTGTAACTGTCCGACTAACCTGTTTTAAAACTGTCTCATTGCTATTTGCTTCTCAATAAAATTAATTTTTAAAAAAAGAATCCTAAACCGTGATTACCAATTGACTCATTTTTGTAGGAGGGTTTCTATTGATATATTAGGTTAAATTACAGCCAGAATGGTAGAAAGGAAACATGCTGAATATAGGACAGTGATTTGGTGATTTGATGAGGACTCTATCTAATTTGGAGACACAAGAAAACACAACTTCTATGAAAATCTTAAAATAGAGATATCTTTTAATAAGGCCATACTTATTAAATGTTCTTATGAAGAGGTATGGGAGACAGAAAATATTTAAAATGTCATGCTGTTTGTAACTTTTTCCTTTTTAAGTCATGTTTCATGTTGATAGTGTTACAAATATATCTTCTTAAAAATTAAATCATATTTTATGACCTCATAGTCTGTCCACTTATCATTTGCTGGATCACAAAGTAAAACTAATTAAGAAAGACTATGCTTTAGCTATTAATATTCTCAAAGTTTAGAGATCATTTTCCCACAATGATTGATGATATTGTGGATGAATATTTTCAGGTTGGATATTTTTTAGCTATTAAGTAACACTGAGACTTTGATCAATTTTGCCTCATTTTCTCCACTGCCCTACCAATTATTTAATGGCCAGAGCATACATGTCTCCTACATGAGCACTTCATTCTGACTAGTTAAACAGTTTCATAAAATTGTTGAGAAAGTAAAAAAAAAATAGTTTTGAGGACTTTAGGTTAAAATCAGGGTTTCTCAATCCTGTGTTAACTGACATTTTGGACAATATAATTATTTGTTGTGGATAGTCATTGTTTATCTTATAGGACATTTAGCAGCACCCAGCCTTCCCTTAGATGCCAGTGACATACCCTAGTGCCCCTTTTTATGACATTCAACAATATTGCTAGATATGACCACTGATTTTCTTTTGTTTTATAATGCTAGTGTTGCAACCCACAGGGCATTAAGTTATATCACCAATATTTTTCAGTTATTCATTTGGAAACAAGTTCTCACTGAATTCTCTAAGCTGGCCTTAAACATGTAATCCTTGTGCCTCAGCCTTCTGAAAAACTGGAATTATCTGTGTGTCACCACCAAAATACCCAGCTACTGCAGAAGGCCAGTCTCTCATAGTTAAGCACCACTTGGTCTAAAAGAGGCATTAATGTTCCAGGGCTGTTGATTATAAAGTCATTAAAAAGCTAGTGTTATCCTTGAGGTATTAGAAATGTACACAAATAATTCATATTCATAAAATAAAATGTACAGAGGATATAATGAATAAATAAATGTTTTTCTTGGATAGTGGATATACATAATCAATCCTTCATACACCAAAGAGAAACAAAATTCCCACTCTATAATTAGAGAGAGGATTCTTTATACTATTTCAAAATTGAAATGTTTCACACAACACAAATCTTCAAAATATTAACTTCAGTCGTACCTATCCATGGTACTCACAACAGAATTATCCAGCAATATAAGGAGTGTACATTTACTTCCTTACACAATAAAAATAATCCTTGAAGGCCAGGGAGAGAGCTCAGTAGGATAAGTGCTTGCCTGGCAAGTACAGGGTCCTGAGTTCAATCCCCAGTACTGCAAAAAAAAAAATCTGTGATTATTAATCTACAGTAACAATAATCTCCTAGTCGATTCCCATGCATGGCCAACCTACTAGGCACATAGATATGATAATCCCAAATTACATTGTGTTAAGCCATTTTTCCAGCAATATTACCACACATCAATAATAAACTCAACCAGGTAAGTATCATTAAATAATTCATAAGCAGTGAGTCTTTGGGCTTTAAGCTCTCATGTAGGGGGTGATAAATATAGCTCCATGACTATTCTCAAAATAATTAACCTATTACTAATTGTCCAGGCCCAGAGATTATGCATGCTTTTGCCATATGAATAATGAATTCTAGGTGCACATCCCCATCTACTCATTATACATTCTATCCAAAGAGGAGATCTAATTAGCCTAACAACATAAGGGTTTTCAGAGGGCTACTTTAAAGAAAGAAACAGAGCTGTTGAGACTCAGAGCAGTGAAGACCTCACACACTACAAAGGGACTTATAATCACCTCATTTTCTATGATCAGCTCTAACGGATAGTGACTGTGGCTGGCTTCATCCCTTGTGACTAATAGTGTCCCCATCAGATTTACCAACTCTGTGAGAAAAAGCAAAATATAAAATTTCAGGCCTACTGAAATTACCCTATGCATGCAAATGGCTGAGGAGTCATGTGGAGTTATGAAAATAAATGTTTCTTTAAAGGTTTCATACTAATTTCCACAAATAAGCCACCTAGAGACTTAGCATTGAAACTATGCAGTAATCCACTTAAGATTCTTGCAGAGATATACTGGAATTAAAGTGCCAAATCTGTAAATTACAAGTGTAGGTCTCTCGTGTCTTTCAAATGCAATAACTTTTGGTCCCTGAAGTTTATCCAGCAAACAGTGGCTCTTGCTCAGCTGTGGTTCATGTTGGATACAGTACACTTGTGAAAACTGTACTTCAGAGGTCTAAGACACTTAGCTCTCTGCTGCTGCTAAGGTCTTCCTCTTCTGGGCTTGCACAACACACCAAGTACATATTCCTGTCACAGATCTAAATGCCAATAATACATCCACGTCGCTTATACATCCACATGGCTGTGACTCTGAGGGGGCACAACTGTTGATTTCTTTCTCTTCTAGTGCCTGGCAGATACCAAGTAGGCAGCTAGGCATACTGTTAGATGTTACTGAACTATTTAATTGAATTATGCTTTTGTGTCTGGGTCCTCTGGCATGTGAAAAACATTCTATTTTTCACAGCTCATTTTATCTCAGCTCAGAAACTCAGGGGAACAAGAAATATAAGTTTCATTATTTCTACCATTTATCTTTTAAATACCCTTTTGCTAGGACAGCAGAAATCCATTCAGAGATCTCTACCACTTTCCTGGGACTCAAAGTATGTTTGTGTGCTTCTGCAGGAGACGATGTTATTAATCATTTTCCTGGCATCAAAGTCGTTAAACATCCTATCTCTACTGTCCATCCTCATGGTGTTTTCATTCCCAGGAGAGCTTTTGTTCAGCTTCTGGGCATTGAAATCATACTGCCACTCTATAGGATTTATCTTCAGGCACTGTGAATTCCCTAGGGTCTTTAAGGCATTGTTTGTCTGGGGTCTCATGGTCTGTACAAGGTCCCTGGGAAAATCAAGTGCATCCATGATCCCTATACTCCTCTCAACTTCCTTTTTTCAGGCTGATAAATTTGTTTCTGGGCTTGTGAACACAGAAACTTAGCAATTCCTCTTGGTGGATCTGCCAAAATCATTTGACTCTATCCTGGGTCATTTCTGCTTGCCAGATATGTAAACCACTCTCATTTTTGCTCCTGTTTTGGTCTCTGATATTGCATAACTGACACCTAGGCACAGTGGGCAATGAAAAGCTAAGTCTACCCAATGATGAGTAGATCTGATGGCCTTTCACAGTTATGAACAGCACTTTGAAATTTAAGCTTCATCCAAAACAATGTCCTTCTCATTTCTCTAATTCAGTGATGCTCAACTACAGATTGTGTAAAACCCTTCCCAGGGTACATTTTGAAGTCTAGAGATATTTCCCATTTTCACAACTGGGAAGGTAGTCGGACCTGTTGATATCTAGTGTGTGCAGAGAAGAAATGCTGCTAAACATCCTAAATTACACAGGACAACCCCTTCAAAAACAAAGAATTGTAGTGCAACGTTGGTAGTGACAAAGAAGGAAAGCACATTCTTCAGTAGGTTTCCCAAAGGTATTTTTTAGGGAAGGTTGTGCAGGATGTTCAGGGTCTCACTACTAGATCAGACTCATAATGGTACTCCTGTTAACAGCCTCCCAAGAGCTAGGATTACAGGCATGAGCCAACAAGCCCAGTCTCAATTGCCATCTCAGTGCATCCCAGAAGCAGGTCCTGCACAGCAGGCCTGGAGATCAAACCCCTGGCCCCTGTGCCTGCGTACAGGTGTTTTAATCCGCTGAGCTATGTGGCTAGCCCTTAAGTTTCTCAAAGGTATTTGTGCTGTTTTCAGCTAAAAACATGATGTTTATGCACTGCAAAATCAACAGCTATTTTCACCATTAAAGAATAATCAAGGAAAAAGTAGTGGTTAATGTATAAAGAAAGCATTCTATGCCAGGTACTTTCTTAATAGTTTCACATTTACATGGTCACAATCAGTCCTTGTTAGAAAGAAAACTCAGTTCAGTTAGTTACAATTGTTATCTTCATTTTATAGATTTAAGAAAAGAGAATAGTTTCAGAAAAATTAAAAGATTGACCCAGATTAGAGCAACCATAAATGCCAGAGAAGAAATTTACTCTCAGACTCTACAACTCCAGAGCTAATGACCCAATCACCTTGCAAAGGAAATGGCTTTATTCTTGGATCTTTTCCCCTCAAGCATTTGCTTTTATAGGGATGACTGTTTTTCTCTCATGGACATTTTTGTTTTATTCTAGTAGTTTTGATGTTGTTACTGCTTCCAGAAAAATCTTCAAACTAATGAATTTGCTATGAGGCATTTTTGGCAAACAAGCAGAAGTAATGTAAGGTTGTAAAAAATATTCTGATCTTGTGACTTCTCAGAAAGAACAGAAGTAATTCATTAATGCTTAAAATCTGAGAAAGTTTGAAACAAGTTGAAAAATTCAAAATACTTCTAAAGATTTGACTCAAACACAGCACAATTTAGCCCAGGTTCAAAACTCCATGTATGACCCTTGTCACCAAGTTGGACTTAGACCTCCTAATCTAGAGAAGCAAAATATTTAGACGTGACTGAAAGAATATAGATGTTACACTATGGAGCCCATTTCTCCACTGCAAAATCCAGTTCCTCAAAGCTAAACAACAGATGAATGTGAAGCCCCCCAGCCCGTATGAGTGCAAGCCTACATGCTTGCCAACTTAGAGCACCTCTTTTTTCTCCAGCAGCCAGAACGCCAGAGGGAAATAGAAGTAGTCTCCAGAGAATTAGAGGCATAAACAGCTTTCTGAGCAGAAAAAATAAATACGCACACAAAAGAAAACCTCATCCATCCTGGATTTTTCAATGAAATAAATTCTTTGTTCAGAGAAGTAAGAAATTGAAACACTGAAAGATAATTCCCTAACAACAGATAAGAATATGCTCCTTACACCCACAGAGCCACTGATTTTATTTTATATACTAAAAATAAATGAATTATACAAAGCAACAATAAGGCAAATTCCAGACTGCAAACGTATATCCCTGCAGGGATTTCCTCCCTGCCCCTCAAGATCTCTTTTATCCTTAAAGAGGTGGAATGACTGAAGAAAAACTACAGAAAAGAAACCCTTAACTTTTCAAAATGGAGAGAGAAGTCATATCCAAAGCTGTTTTGTAAACAAGTAGATATAACAAATATAACATATCCACACTATTTGAGGGGGTATGCATGATTCCATTCCAAAGTAAGTGAGAAGCAAATAATAATAACCGAAGACCTATGTGCAAAATGTGCTGCCATGGAGAGAGAGAACAAATATACAGCAGGGAAAGAATTTCAATAGCATTTTGGCCAGCTTCAGTAATAGTAGTGAGGAATCAAAGATGATATTCAAATGCTATCATGAGGTGGACACAACTGGGTATTTTAAAATAATAGAATCATACTCTCACATTTTTGGATTTCATTCCTCATTATGTACAGCCAATGCAGTGTTTTTGAAGTTAACCATTTTATGATTTTAAAAGATAACTGTGACATTTGGGTTGAAAAAAAACTGGTAGCAAAAGGAGAAGCAGGCAAACTAGGCTATTTCATAATACAGGCAATGGATGATACTGGCTTACAAAGAGGCAAAGTGGAGAAACAAATAAGCTGTAACAAGACTTGGGATGTAATTTTGGAGATCATGACAATAAGAATTTCCGATGGAGTCAACATAGGTGAGTGAAAAGAATCACAGACTGTTTCTGGCTTCTAGTCTGAACCACTGAGTAAGTAATTGCTCCAACTTCTGCCATTGCCAGTCCTATACTATTATGGACCACTGGACTATATTGGAATATTTTGCTGAATTCATGAATCTACAATATTTAAATGACAATAGATTACTCATCTCTGACAAAATTAAACAAAAAAGAGGGATACAAATGAAGGACCATTTAGTATCCGTATATTCAAAATAGTTAGGATAGAAGTACAGCTACTTTCTCTCAATTCAATGAATAGAAAGATTTGTACTAGTACTGTTTGTGGACAGGATATCATGTCTGTATCTTGTACTATGAATAGTCACTAAGAAGACAACAATATGCAATGCATTAATTGTTCAACCTGTCCTTCTAACTGGTTTTGAAACTGTCTCATGGCTATTTGTTTCTCACTAAACTTATTTTTAAAATATTTTAGGGCCAGGGAGATGGCTCAGTGGAATAAGCACTTCCCTAGCAAGCACAAGGGTCTGAGTTCAATCCCCAGTCCACAAAAAAAAAAAAAAAAATATATATATATATATATATATATATATATATATATATATATATATATATATAATATTTTCATAGTTTTGTTCTTTATCTTAGTGATTTTTTTATTGAACACAGCATATTTTCTTTTTCTATTCAGCAATTAATAGGCCTTGTTTTCTCTTATTTACTTATAGGTCTTATACCGCTAGGAATGCTTTTGTCTGGATATGATTTAAATGTTCAAGTATATATTTAGAGGAATCATTGTGCCACTTTTTGCCAGGGTTTTCATCAGTTTTACTAAGCTGCTAAACTCTTTTTTAGTCATTGAGGTGTCAGCATTTCAAATCTTTCACATCTGCATTAATGATTGTTATTTCATTATAATCATTGTAAAGTAAGTTTCATTGTCAGTTTGTCCTTTGCTTATATTTCTTAAGGAAATTAAGAAGAAATATTATCAGCTAAGAGAAACAACTAAGGAGGATTGAAGGGAGGTTTGAATACCAATGTAAAAGCATGATCTAGAGCTACCTGAAAGTAACGACTATATATGTATTATGGATAAATTTTAGGATTTCATCTAGTGTTTGGGGCCCCATTTAAATATACGACAAGCCAGCATCACTTCCTAATCTTTTATTCTTAATTTATTGCTTCATGATAGCTGTAGGAACAATGACAAGCAACATTTTTACTGGTCCAATGACAATATAAAGGCAATATTGACAGTTTATCATAAAAATTTATTCATCCAATATGGTTATCTTATTTTGAAATGCCATCTTTTCTACACTGTAGTTCTAAAATATTCTTTCATGAAATGCAGTGAAATACATATTTGGTTTTTAATTGCTATTAGGGACCTAATATCTTCATTTTATGTGGAATGAAAAAGGTTGGTAATTTTGTTTTACCTCCACAAAAAAAAATTATGGTCAAAAGAACAGAACACAAATATGTCTACTCTTACACTGTTTGCATGAATATATAGATAGCATAACATTTGCAATGAAATAAGGTAAAAATTTAACAGTGGCTAACTGAGGGATAGATTTATGGGTAATTTTTCATTTTGTTCTTTTTTTCAGTACTGGGGATTGAACTGAGGACCCTGCTTTTGCCAGGCAAAAGCTTATTCTACTGAGCTATCTCCCAGGCCCTTTCATTTTGTTCTTACTGATATAATGTGAAATCTTAATATTTCTAGAAAGACAATTATGAATGAAAAATGGGTTTTTTCAGATTCAAATAGTTAAAAGTCTAAAGAACAAAGCACTTATGAAATAAAGCCCATATTTTAACGGACATATTGCTCTAAAACATTTTTCTCCTAAAGATTACCTTATTTCCTAAAACTTTATATGTAATACTCAATTGTTTTCTCTCAACTTTATTGTACCTCAAAGTTGTGTCTCCTTTACCTATGGACTTGTTAGTTCTTTCAGATATTGGGGTTCATTTTGAGTTAGTCTTTGTTTGCTCTTAGAAGACTCCTCGCTGGCATGAGAATACACTGGAGATAAATGAC
The DNA here is from genome assembly GCA_004027165.1 of Ctenomys sociabilis. Taxonomy (NCBI): domain Eukaryota; kingdom Metazoa; phylum Chordata; class Mammalia; order Rodentia; family Ctenomyidae; genus Ctenomys; species Ctenomys sociabilis. Next base: position 64,198 of record PVKA01004556.1, read on the forward strand.
CTTCAAAAGATTTTCTACAGGAAGAAATATCCAACTGGATACAAACACTGCTGAAACTGTTGTAACAGAGACATATTGCTGCCAAAATCAAAGAAAGGTTATCAGTGGCTAGCAAATGGTTCTGATAGGGCTGCTGTAATTAAAATAATGTTTCATGACTCTGAACTCTTTTGAAAAATAAGGTTCAACTATAGGAAAGAAAAATTCATGTACTGGAAAAACGAACTCAAGGAACAGTATGGAATGACCACTTTATTCATTTTTTATTGCCTTTCCAGTACACACAGGTATGTACCATTACTCACTGATGAGACCAATTTTAAAATACCTTTTGTTAGAAAAAAGGAAAGGCACATCATTCATAAGTTTCTATGGCAGTGGTGAAGACTAACATATTCTAAACCCTCAAAAGTCAAGTGAAAGCATTCAAATGATAAGTTATAGTAGTCATTTGTTTGCTCACCCTGGGCAGTGAAGTACATATTCAGAAGAGGACAATTATAATACTCAACAAAACAGATGACATAGGAGTGCAGAAAAAGTTGTCAAAGGTCAATTTAATTTTCAATGTAAACTGAGCATCTTGTTACTACCTCATTCAATGATTTTACTGTTAAAAATAGTCCGCCAGCCTAACATTCTTGTACAATGAATGTTTAAATTACTTTTTATGATGTCACATTTCATGTTTTATTCAGTATTGTAATGATCCTCTTCTGCCTATATACTTTTCTACACCAATGACTGGAGTAATTCTGTAGTAATTCCTTTACTTGTAGTTCCTTTTGTGTGTGTATGTGTATGTGTGTGGTACTAGGAATTGAACTGAGGACCCTGAGCTTGCCAGGCAGGTGTGTATTCTCCTGAGCTATCTCCCCAGCCCATTATGTTCCTGTAGTTATTTGATCTTCAGATTGATCATATCTTCTGTTCTCTACCTACTTATAGGTCTCACTTCATAAATCACAAGCTCTACACTCTTAATTTACTGATAAGAGACATCTGCTAAAATAATATCTGTAAATATAATATCATGTATGCAACTTGTGCGATACCAAAACATTATGAAAACAGTTTGCAATGTATTAATTTATCGAATCTGTCTTGTTAAGGTGTCTTGAAACTGTCTGATTGATATTTGTACTTCAATAAATTAAAAAATAATAATAATAAATAAATAAAAAACAGTAAAAGAAAATCACAAGCTCCCTTAGGGTGTATCCTGTACTGCTGTACCTCACTCTGTAGATCCTTTGTCAGTGTCAACCATGTGGATGAGTCATGGTCATTGCTTGACCAGTTTGCTCTCTGTGAAAGCCTGAGAGAATGTTTTCTCTCCATGTGACTCTCCTTAGGCAAACTATAGATTATCTATCGCATTCCTCTATGGCTCCATAATCTCCTTGATCAAAAATTTGGGGCACAACTGAGTTCCATGATGTTACAGTACAGGTTCTCCTATGCCCTGAGTCTTCACTGACCTTGAAAGGCTTTGGCCAAAATGTTGGCTGATCTTGCAGCCCTTCGATTTCTCCAATTTTTGATCTGTGAACTTAGGTTGTTAACCATCCAGAAGAGAAGCTAATTAATACTCTGAAACACATGCAGTTCAGTTTACCCTATCTGACTAAATTATTTTTAGTTGTTGTTATACATTTCTATTTGTATTTCTTCTTTTGATTGTTTTTATTTTATTAAAGAACAAATAGCAATGAGACAGGTTCAAATTACATTAGGAGGACTGGGGGCCGGGGAGATGGCTCAGTGGAATAAGTGCTTTCCTGGCAAGCACAAGGGCCTGAGTTCAATCCCCAGTTCCGCCAAAAAAATAAAAAATATATAAATAAATAAATAAATTAGGAGGACAGAGTCAATAATTAATACATTGCATATTGTTTTCGTAGTGCTTTTTGTCTTACAAGGCACATTCTTGATATTCTACTTACAAACACCATGGGACAGATGTCTCTAATCAATGAATTAAGAGAATGTAGCTGTATATTTATCTTATTTTTAAAGCTGAATTATCATGCAGTTTCAATAATTAATAGTTTCTGCCTTCTTATCTTCCTAGGGTACAGGATAAACCCTGAGGAAACTTGACTGACCTCATCAGATACAAAAGCTACACTTTTTGTTACATAGGTCTTGCTTTACCTCAGTCTTAACCATCCAGCAGAAAAGTATAAAAATGAGGTATACAAAATAAAGCCGTAATAATAAGTGGAGCTGCAAATAGCTCTAGTCAACAACTTCTTCAGATAACCCACTATTATTGTGGACTGCTGGACTGTGTTGGATTATTTTGTTGAGTTCAGGCACCTATAATAATTGAATGACAATGGAATGTCCATCTTTGAAAGGACTAAGTAAAAAAGAGGGGATACAAAGGAAGAACCATTCTGTGTCTGTATAAACAGCACAGTTATGATAAATATGTAGCGTTCTGTATAATTCTATGAGAAGCTAGATTTGCACTAATAGTGTTTGGACAGGATATTCTCTCTATTAATTATTGAAACTACTATAATTCAGCTTTAAAAAATAAGTATACAGCTACATTCTCTTAATTAATTGATTAGAGACATCTGCTCTAATGGTGTTTGTAAGTAGAATATCAAGAATGCCCTTTATACGATTAAAAAAAAACACTACAAAAACAATTTGCAATGTATTAATTATTGACTATGTCCTGCTAATTTAATTTGAACCTGTCTCATTGATATTTGTTCTTCAATAACATAAATAAATCACAAGCTCATGATTCTATCCCACTCTTTTACATTCATTATAATATGTTTATGAAGAGTTATCAAGATTTTCAATCATAAATTTCCCACTTCCCTTTCACTCTCCTATGGCTCCATAGACAGTATATATTTATTGTAAAAACTACATTAGAACTCTGTTTTGTAGTTACACAACAATCTCCAACCTATTGTTGCAGGGAACAGAAGAAAATGAAAATGGCCCGAGCTGGGGAGATAGCTCAGCAGCTTAAGCAACTGCCTGGCAATTGCAAGGTCCTGAGTTCAATCTCCGATACTGAAAAAATAAAAAAGAACAAAATGAAAATGGCCCACATTTGCCTTGCATTCCTGGTACCTTATCATTTACATTTTTTCAGCTCCATTCTTATTTTCCTGTATATCACTCAAAAATGAGAATTCCTTAGTGCTCAATCCTAAACTCTCTTCATTACATATCTCATCTTTATCTTCACCTTTATACTGTACCTGTCACTAAATTTTAAATTTGTTTCTGAAATCTTGATTACTTCTTCAAGTTCCAAATTCTACTGAGGTTTTCCTATAACATCTTTTGTGGATATGTCACATCTAATTAAATCTAGAATTCATGAAACAAAAATCTTGTTCATTGCAAAGCGTAAGCTAGTCTTGTTTTTTTTCCTCAGTGAATTATTCCACCAATATTTGATCTACACTCTGCGCAACTAAGTCTATTGTCCACTTATTCCCTTCTATGCAGTTATTGCTATGAACCAAGCCATGTGCATTTCACATCATTGACCCTGGAGACAGATAGAGCAACACATTGGTAGACAGGTAGACCAGTAAATCTATAGATAGGAAGATAAATTAATAGATTAATCAATCATTCAGTCAATAGATAGATGCATTTTCAGCCTCAAACGTTTTCTGAGAACAAGTACTAAGTACAAAAATTAATGTAGGCTATTTATTCCAATATAAAAGTGAAGCAACAAACTTTCCTACATAGGAACATATCACAGAGCCTATAATTTTGCATGAATCCCTTGTGCATACTTTTCAGAAACATAGCAACATATTTATCAAAGCGTACTATAGTAGTCTCATAAGATGAAATGGAAACAATAACAAAGAAGTTTATAACTTTGACTTACAAAATAAAAGAAGAAAAACTTTAGGCATCAGAAAATGACATTGGGGCCAGGGAGATGGCTCAGTGGAATAAACGCTTCCCTGGCAAGCGCAAGTTCAATCCCTGGTTCCGCAAAAAAAAAAAAAAAAAAAAAAAAAAAAAAAAAAAAAAAAAAAAAAAAAAAAAAAAAAAATGACATTAATTTCAAATTGTTCATTATTCCTTAAGCTAATACTTAGGTGAAAACAAAACAAAACAAAAAAAAAAAAAAACAACCTATGTAATAATCTAAAATAAGCATTAATTTTTCAAATATATTTAAAATTGGATTTTTTTTTTTTCTGGTAGCACTGGGGATTGAACTCAGGACCTTACACTTGCTAGGCAAGCACTTATCCTACTGAGCTATCTCTCCAGCCCCTAAAATTGGATATTTTTTAAAACCTTATAAATTGATTAAAATACTCTTCATCCTTTTCTTATCAATTTATAAACTTTTTTATTCTGAGATAGTTGCAGGTTCACACATACTTCTGAAAAATACTACAGATAGAGACTGTTTATCTTTTATCTAATTTCTCCCAAGCAATGTGTTCCAAAACTACAACAAAGTATCACAGCCTTGATAAGGAAGTTGGTATTAGGAAGAGAGAGCACTGATTCTGTATCATTTCCTTTTTACAGCGAAATGCACCTCCATCATTCCTGCTTTCTCTGACATACCCTTGGAGATCCCTAATCTGGTCTTACTTTCTATAATTTTAAAACTTCCAGAATGCTACATAAAGAGAATTTTATAGTCAATGATCTTTGGACATTGGTGTTATTTCATTCAGCATTTTTTCTGAAGATTCATTCCTCTATATCAACTATTTTCCCCTGTAATTGTACTTTGTATTCTTGCAGCAATGTATAAATGATAAGACTTTCTACTTAGTACTTGATATTTTGTCTTAATCATTGTGAGAAGTGTGTAGTGATATTTTGTTGTGATTTTAATTTCCTTTTTACTAATTATCAAAGATTTTCACTATCTTTTGAAGTGCTTATGTGCCATTTGTATTTCTTCTATAAGTTTACACACCAAAGCCTCCTATAAACAAACTTTTCTTTGTCAAATGCATAGGCCTTCAATTTTTATTGTGCCTTTGTCAGGATTAATAAGGTACCTTGAAGGCAATAACGTGTCTTGGATTAACTTTCTCTTCATAAAGCTGAAAGGCTACTTGCTCATCTGAATTAATGCAAGTAGTATAAATTTATGCAATTTAATATTAGAACCCCTTCATATACCAAAAGTCAGGTCAAAACATTGAGTTGTAGGCAGGAATTAAAACATTGAAATGTTTTCTACATGGAAAAATCATCCAACGAGTTTATCATGAAGTTAAATGGACAGTATACTTGTTAGTTATTCCTGAAGTTTGTTAGAATTGACTTCAAATAATATTAGCCAAAGACTACCCAAAATAGGCTCAGAAATAAAATAATAATTTTGTCTAAAAATAAAAAACAATTATGTCTGATAATGTTAACTCAAAGAGTGTTTGTAGAAATGGTACCAGAAGGTCAGGGAGGTAGCTCAATAGAATAAGCACTTGCCTGGCAAGTGCAAGGGCCTGAGTTCAATCCCCAGTTCCACAAAAAAGAGAAAGAAATGGTACCAGAATATTCTAGATACCTGAGAACAGATCTCCTCTATGTGAGGGGTCATGACATTCTCTTTCATACAGGATAGTTGAAAGAAAATTATGCTTTAAGCAAATGCAGATTCAATTTACTACCTTGCTACACTTATGCTGATAGAACTACATAAAATAGTAGGGAAAAGATATTGTTTTACTTTTTTATGAAATTCAAAAAATAGTCTTATGATTCCTTTGTCTTCCAAATTCCTTCATCACTTGCATTTCATAGACTCCATTCTAATTTCTCTGTATAAGGATTTTCCAAATACTGTTTTGAGCACAATTAAATTCCCCACAGAAAGTAAGTCAATATGGTATTACTAATACTCCACTATTTGCAAATGATACTCTTTGTAGACAAAATGTTTCTATAGAAGCACAATAACTGGAACAAAGAAGTGCTTACTAAAGCTTGACTTCTATATTTTGTAAAACTAATTGATTTTACTAGAATGTGATTTTTAAAGGCTTCATTGTTTGACCGTTATGTGCTGGGTGAATAAACACATTTTAATTTTTTTTTTCATTACTAGAGATTGAAGCCAGGGCTTTATGCATGTAAAGTAAGCACTCTGTTCCTGAGCTACGTTCCTGACCTACATTTAAAAAAATTATTTGTGTTTCCTGTTTCAATAGTAACAGTAAGCCTTGCTAGCATGTGATGAATATTGTACTACATATGGCACTATGCTGAGAATTTTGTAGCTACCTCACTTAATACTTCAAACTCAAGAAATAGATACTCTCAGTGATACATAAAGAAAACCAGTGCTCTGAGAGATTAAATCACCTCATACATTTTCTCTCTCTAGTCAGTATTGCTCTGATATATAGTAGTCATTCTAACAAGTTTCCTAAATATTTATAGAACAAGATGGAAGCCGAAACATGAAAATCAAGTTCGAAGTCACAATTAAGTCAATGTTTGGCTGCTCACTAAGTTGATAACCAACCCAAAGATCATTCCAAAACCAAGATCCTAGCTGCATGAAAGCCAGTCCTTTTGGACACACTCCTGAATTTCTTCACAATTTCCCTCAAGGAAACACATTCTTTGTAAGACTAGATGAATCTAAATTTCTATAAGCTAGTTAATCATATACTAACACACATATGCATGCACAAATGCATATTCAGACACAAAATCAAAGCATATTTCATATTTACTCGCAAAAGTTGTCCAAATTGTCTATCTCTACCTTTCACACACATACTGATCATCTATTTTAAAATGAAGCTTAGAGACCAGGCATGGTGGCGCACACCTCTAATTTCAGCGCTATGGAGGCTAAAAGCAAGAGGATCACTACGAGTCTGAGCTGTGTACTCAGACCCTATACGAAGTGCATTTAAAAAAAAGAAGTGCACATATGGTGTTAGATGATAACCAGTTAGGTGCAAAACTGCTACCTGGAGAATTGTCACCTAAAGCAAATCAGAACAGGACTCACTAAGCCAGTATAAAAATAAGGAAAGGGGCAAACAAGATGGACTGTGTGGACTTTTTAAAGATAATGTGAATAGCAATTTTATTCCACTGAATAAAGGTCATTATTGCCAAGAGATTGTTTTTCTTTTTGTTTCTTTTGTTTTTTAACTTTCTGCAAAGCTTTATTCCAGAGGGGCTCAGTCCTTCTTGGCAGCTGCCTTCCTCATGGAGGCCAGCACATTGCTCAGCTCCTCAGGCTTCCTCTTGGCACGAATGTGCGTCCCCACCCTTTTCTTGATGAACTTGAGGGCGCGCTTGTCCTTGGAGACCTTGAGCAGCTCCATGACACAGCGCTCTTAGGGGGCTGTGCCTAAGAGAGAAGAAGCCACACACCTCCCGGATCATGTCCCGCATGAACTTGGTGTGTTTGGTGAGATGTCCGCGACGGTGACTGTGCCTCGGCTTGCTCACATTCTTAGTCACCTTGTGGCCCCTATTGAGGCCCACGGCCATGGGATAGTGGAGGGCCATGGCTAGCTACTCTTCTTCAATGGTTGCTGTAAGAAATTTTTTTCTCAGTAAAGCTTGCAAATATTTACCTCCATATCAATTTTCACTAAATAGAGTAAATAAATAATACTAATGGTAGATTTATTATTGAAAGTCTATTGTATAACAGGCATGATTCTAATATCTGGAAATGGATTAAGTCATAAAAATCATAACCTTTTCCTGTGGGTGCTATTATTTTCATCAATTTGACAAATAAGGAAAGGAAAATGTAGAGGGATTAATCAGGAAAATGAATACAGGAAGCCTGGTTCCACAGCCCTGCTGCTCCTTTTCTGCTCAGCTCCATTCTGATTTTGTCACTGTATGGTTCTCTACTCATTTATTATAAAGGATGGGTCCAAAAAATGGTCTAAAAAAACAACAGGGGCTAACATAATACCTAAATATTTTCGTATCACTTGGCCTCTTAACCACATTTGCACTTCTGCAAATATTTATAGTCCCCATGCACTCATACAGTCCTGAGGTTGTGGCCTTCTACACATACAATTGGAAAAACACATTTCCCCTGCCTATGAAGTTGTGTAAAAAGAAAAAAAAAAAAAAAACAAGGCATAGCAGCAATCATCAGTCTATTATGACATGATGGGAAAATATGACTAGAATGTATGAGGGAAAGGTACAAATTCCAACTGTGTTAAATACATTGGTATAAATATTAACAGCTCACAGACCACATGTAGCTCCCACTCCACCCCTGGGCACACTAAGCCAGTGACGATGGAGTCCATGTGTAGTGGTGCACTTCTGCAATCCCAGCACTGGGGAGGCTAAAAACAAGATCACTATGAGCCAGAGCTCCATAGTGAGACTCTGTGCCAAATACATAAATTTTATAAATAAACAAATAAATAAATATTAGCAGCTCATAAGAAGAAAAGAAAATGATTTTATTTTCTTCTTAAAGAAGAATTTAAAAGACTACAAGCATTGACATATACTTCAAATGAACAAATAGGCAGTGGATAGACTTCTTTTGTTGTTACTTTAAGAGATGAAAAGCAGACTCATTATAATGCTTACTTTAAGTCATGTATAAAAGAGATATCAAGGGCATTTACTATGAATTAATATGTACAATGTATGTACATATATATTTTTATTTAAATGCAATGACTTTTCCCTCTGGATTGAAACTTGTGACACGCAGTCTTGCAATTTCAAGTATAATTGTAAAAACCAATGAGGAAAACCCACTTAAATCTTGTGAAGTCCACACATAATGTTAGTTTCAGTGTGACTGAGAACAACATGTAGGAGAGTATGAAATTTGGGGCAATTAACCTACATTTATGATTTTGCTATAGTAAGGACTCTTCAAAGGCTCTTTGTCATGACCATGATGATGTTGAAAGCGAAAGCTGGAAGAAAGAGAAAGGCAGATTCACATGGGCTGATATGCTCTATGAATGTGAGGAGCTAAATGAAGTTTATCTACATCCACAAGTTCACTGGCATGCACTAAGGTGTGGGGCTGCATAGAGGGAAAGAAGCGGTATTTGGGGAATAGGGAGAAAAACAATGTATATTGTGTTGCACCTTGTTAGATGCAAGAAACATGAGTTTCTTTCTGTTAGAGCTGTGTGAGAAATTCAGTCCTTCCTATTTCCTAGATAAAAGAATTGTGAAGTCTTGCTGTAACAAAAGAGGAGTTGCTAGATACTGCAAAGAAAAGTGAACCCAGGGTTCCAAAAAACAACCAAGTATCAGTTATTTGAAAAATTGTCCTCAGGAAATTCTAGTGAGGGGAGACAGAGAGACAGTGCACAAGAAGATGGGAAAGGGATTTGGGGCAGGAAAGAGGAAAGGGTAAGGGGACGTATAGTGAATCAGGATATGATACTCATATGGATCAGGACTCCACAATACATATATTCATTATTATCTCAACTGCATACCAATAAAAATGATGAAAGAAGTACCAGTGTATTCTTAGATTAGATTCAGTCACCTTGGGATGGGTATGGTGGCACATACCTGGAATGCCAGAAATTGGAAGGCTGAGGTAGGATGGCCACCATGAATTGAAGGCCAGCCTCGGCTACATAAGCAAGTTCAAAGCCCGACTGAATTACATTGTGAGACCCTGCCTCCAAAAAAAATACCATTTTCAAATGCTTTCAAAAGTTCCAATTTTTTCATTTCTATTAGAAGTTCAAAGGAGTCAAGGAGATGGCTCAGTGGAATAAGAGCTTCCCTGGCAAGCGCAAGGGTCTGAGTTCAAACCCTGGTTCCACAAAAAAAAAAAAAAAAAAAAAAAAAAAAAAAAAAAAAAAAAAAAAAAAAAAAAAAAAAAAAAAAAAAAAAAAAAAAAAAAAAAAAAAAAAAAAAAAAAAAAAAAAAAAAAAAAAAAAAAAAAACCAAATATTTTCAGAACTTCAATTAATTGTATATTTTAATAATTATCTATTCCCAAAAGCTTTGTGTAGATGGTGTTCTGTCTTGTTTTTGCAGTTCTGGTATTCAGTACATTTCCTGCCAAGCAACTGAAAGTCAGTAAATACCTGCCAAATTGATAAAAGATAGCAATGGAACAAACACTGGAGTTCCAAGAAGAAACTTGGATGCACCTGTTTCCCACTGGTGATTGTTCTCCACAGCTGGGTTCATCCAGCTCCTGCCAACACTCCACACTGTTGTCATCACTCAAACAGTTGGAAATCCCTGTCCTCTCATCTCATTAAGTGATCACACTATTTTCCCAGTCAGTCAGACCAAGTTCTGGTATGACTGACTTCTCTCTGAAATTCTGAATAAGTTGTCAAGTCATATCAGATCTGCCTGTTCTTTAGTATCAAACTCCTATAAGATATTTTCCATAATGTCTTTTTTTATTTATGTGGAAAAGATTGCATGAAATAATGTTTTCCACTTTTCAAACTTCCATTCTATACAGTACCTTCTCAATAATATAGTCAGCCCAATAAAAGTATATACATTCTAGGAAAATAAGTAGTGTTATCAAAATATTTCAAGCTTAAATCCAAGCAAACTTATATGACCATTCCATTAATGTCTACATATACTATATATGAACAATGAAGATACAAGTTCATTAATATCACAAGCAAGTAAACATCCAAATCAAGTAGATTAGAATTTATAGTTACTCTCATTTCTACAATAGATCATCTTAATGACTTTGTATTATAATGTAAAAAAATATTGCCCATACATGGAACATGTCTTGCAAACAGAGAGTGCAAGCTGAACAATTCACATAACTTCTAAAAATTGTTTATCAAGTTATCAAGAAATTGTTCAAGATGAAAGAGGACTAAGAAGGGGAAAAGCAGAAAGGAAGCAAGAGAAAAAATGATAAAAAAGGATAAATGGAAACAAAGCTTTGTAACTAAGCAGGGGAAAAGAGGTTGAAAGGAGGGAGAAGACTGGGAATAAAAGGAATCAAGATATATCACATACACATGCAAACAGTCTATGATGAATGTGTCCATTATGTATATCGAAATAGCTCCAATAAATTTAAGTTTCTAGAAGGCAGAAAATCTTGCACCGAAGATTTACTGGCTCTTCAACCATATATGAGATATTTGGATTGTAGCATTAATTAACATCTTGCTATGTTGAAGTCATGCAGTGGAAAAAAGTCAGCATCCACATTAGTAACCTATAACAAAACAGCAAAGAGAACTAGTGTCCAAACCAACCACGTTATCTTTTTTTGTGAGATGAGCTTACATGTCTATTGAACATGGATGGGGCTGCGTTCATTAGACAGGTCACTTTATTTAGCAAGCAATTCACAACTGAAAAGACCACACTGAATGAGAAATTAATGTGATTAGCAGGTAAGTGGATTGCCAATGCACTTTAAATCCTAGCAAACAATAGATTCACAATAGACTGTACTACCAAAAGTTTAGAATTGAAATTTTTGAGCATAAATACATTCAAAAATATGGCCAATAAATGTAAATGTTCTTGTGGATCTATATCCAGCTATCTTTTACAAGAAAACACACAAGACAATCTGGCTCAAAATGTTTCCTCTCTTTGTTGAGCAGATTTAAGTGTAAATGCTGATCAATGTGGAGGTAGTTTGAAAACTGCAAGGGACAAGCCCTGCAGGCTCAAAAAATAATTGGTATTAAAAGGAAGAATTTCTCTCCTATCTCCACCAAAATGACAAGGTCAACAAAGAAATGCTGAGAAACTCAAGCCTCTGGATATTGCTCTTTCTTGAGTCTACATAGGCATGCATCGATCCTTCCAACTCAGGTATTGAATCAAAAATAGCACATAATAGCAAAACACCAGGTACCCGTCAATACCTGATGATGAGACTTAGAAATCACATTGATTTACAGGACCCTGCATTACTCAACCAAAAAGGCTGAAAATAATTACACATAAGGCACAGGTGGATCTGGACAGGAACTCAGTATATGCACTATTTTTTTTTTTTTTTTTTTTGGCAGAACCAGAGATTGAACTCAGGCCCTTGTGCTGGCCAGGCAAGTGCTTATTCTACTGAGCTATCTCCCCCACCTCTAAGAATATGCACATGTATACTAGCATTACCATTGAATGTTTCCTCAGCACATTAGTTATGAAGCCTTCCATGCATAAACATCTAAATGAGTGCCCCACACATTTGTTTGGGACTGGTATCACCTACTTTCTCTTTCAAATATCTGCTGACCCGGCCGAGCGTGACGCCTACTGCCAGAGTGAGTTCATCATGAATGGAATCATGCGTGATGTGGACGTGCTCGGCGCCAGGGTCCAGCTGGTGATGCTGCTGGTGGATCTCACGGGCCAGTACCAGCTGGGCTGCCTCTACGTCGCTCCAGATGGCTTCTTCTTCCAAGCGCACGTGCTAGCCCTGGATGCCTCCGGCTGTGACAGGCCATGCCCTGAGCTGACACCTGGCAGCAGGTACATTGTGATGGGCTGCATTTACCACAAGAGATGCCAGCTCCCCAAGGCTCTGCCCCAGGTCCTGCGAGGGCAACTGAGGCCAGGAGACAGACTGGTCAGGAGCGGCAGCGGCTACGTGAGGAGGTTTAACAGGGCGAGGGAGCCACAGGTGCAAAGCGTGGTTCATACCCAGTGCCCATGAAATGGCCCATCCCGGGCCCAGAAAGCATTCGGCAGGCAGCTCGGAAGGTCCTGGGACAGGGCCTGTTTACAACTGGCCCACAGCTAGTTGGTGAACAACTCCTAGAATAGCATCTCGAATCCCAAAGGCTCACTTTATCTACGAAATGTTTCTGTCACGGCCTGTTCTTGAGCTCAGAGGCACAGTGCCAAGAGGCACCTGTAGTGCCAAGCTGATACCCGACCCATCTACTTAACATCACAGCTTCACGTGAAAATCTTCCTTTAATTTGAAAATTTTCTTAAGTAGAAAGAGTCCACAAAGACCAGGTTTTTGAATTTACACAATTCTGAATAGTTAGTATCAGGATCAAGCCAAACTTTTATACTTAAGCTACATTTTAAATTCCATACATGAGCATACTAGTCAAAGACATTTATGTCTGAATTGTCACTTAGACAATCACTAGGGTCAGAGCCCAGCACAAGTATTAGTATTTTACACGTAAACATACTAAAGGGCTTAATCCAAGAAAATGGTATTCAAAGTCAACTGTTCCTGATGTACCAAAAACGTAAGATGCATTTTCATGCCTTCCTGCTTCTGGATGCTTTTTTTTTTTTTTTTTTTTTTTTTTTTTTCAGAACTGGGGATTGGACTCAGGCTCTTGTGATTGCCAGGGAAGCACTTATTCCACTGAGCCATCTCCCCAGCACCCTGGATGCTTATTTCAATGCTAAAATGTATCTGATGTTATTTTCTATTGACCAAATATGTCTATAAAGCAGTAAATCTTGCTTTGAAATAAAAAATATCTGCCGAATTGTCTCACCTGATTGCTGAGAACTTTTTCCTCAAATACTTTGTTCCATGTCATTGATGTCCTACACCCTCTTCAGCTTCCATGTGTTGTAACTCAAAAATCAAATGACAATGAGGCAAGTCCAAAAAGAATAAAAAGTGCTTTATTTAAGTTGGTACCCAGCAGCAAACTCTCATGTCCAGTACAGAGAGGCGCCCCAAGCATTTACAGAGATCACTATTTAAGCTTAAAAACTGCAAAAGTGCTCTACCGGCGGGACGTGGGGACATGTCTCACAGGAAGTTCTCTGCTCCCAGACATGGGTCCTTGGGCTTCTTGCCATGGAAGCACAGCAGCAGGCATCGAGGCAAATTGAAGAGCTTCCCTAAAGATGACCCTTCCAAGCCCATCCACCTCACAGCTTTTCTGGGCTACAAGGCTGGCATGACCCACATCGTGCGCGAAGTGAATAGGCCAGGATCCAAGGTGAACCAGAAAGAATTTGTGGAGGCTGTAACTATCGTGGAGACACCGCCCATGGTGGCTGTAGGCCTTGTGGGCTATGTAGAAACCCCTCGAGGCCTCCGGACCTTCAAGATGGTCTTTGCAGAGCATATCAGTGATGAGTGCAAAAGGCGCTTCTATAAGAACTGGCATAAATCTAAGAAGAAGGCCTTCGCCAAGTCCTGCAAGAAATGGCAGGATGACATGGGCAAGAAGCAGATGGACAAGGATTTTAGCAGCATGAAGAAGTACTGCCAAGTCATCCGCATAATTGCCCACACCCAGATGCGCCTGCTCCCGCTCCGGCAGAAGAAGGCCCACCTCCTGGAGATCCAGGTGAATGGTGGCACTGTGGCCGAGAAGCTGGACTGGGCCCAGGAAAGCCTGGAGCAGCAGATCCCTGTGAGCCAGTGTTTGGACAAGATGAGATGATCGATGTCATTGGGGTGACCAAGGGCAAAGGCTACAAAGGCGTCACCAGTCGCTGGCACACAAAGAAGCTGCCCCGCAAGACGCACCGAGGGCTGCGCAAGGTTGCCTGTATTGGAGCGTGGCACCCTGCCCGTGTGGCCTTCTCAGTGGCACGTGCTGGGCAAAAGGGCTACCATCACCGCACAGAGATAAACAAGAAGATCTGTAAGATTGGTCAGGGCTACCTCATCAAGGATGGCAAGCTGATCAAGAATAATGCCTCCACTGACTATGACCTGTCTGACAAGAGCATCAACCCTCTGGGTGGCTTTGTCCACTACGGTGAAGTGACCAATGACTTTGTCATGCTGAAAGGCTGTGTGGTGGGGACCAAGAAGCGGGTGCTCACCCTCTGCAAGTCCTTGCTGGTGCAGACCAAACGGCAGGCTCTGGAGAAAATTGATCTTAAGTTCATTGACACCACCTCCAAGTTTGGCCATGGCCGCTTCCAGACCATGGAGGAGAAGAAGGCGTTCATGGGACCACTCAAGAAGGACCGCATTGCCAAGGAAGAAGGCGTGTAGCAGCAGGAACACTTTAATGGCTGGTGGGGGTTACAATGAAAACTGTTTTCCAGTGGAAAAAAAAACGGCAAAAGCAGGGGAAGGGTGGGGAGATTCCTGTAAAGTGGCAGGGTCATTAGTTCAGCATTGCGTGGGGTGTGGGGCTGCAAGTACACAGAGTTTGTCAAGATACTCAAAAATAGGGAAAGGGTGCAGATGCCCGTCAAGATAAGGCTGGGGTCACAGGGGTGAGGGAGTTGGGAGGGGTAGGCACATACAGAACAGGAACATGGCGAGGTTAGAAGGGCAACAAGATGGAGTCAATTTTGTCAGGGTATAACACCATGGTTCTTATAATCCATAATTAGCTGACACACTGATTATCTGTCCCTTCCTACTAGAATGCATTCATGAGCATAAGGGATCTGTTTGGTTCACTGATTAATGTTTTTTGGTTGGCAAGGATCAGCATTTAGCATAGAAATATTTCTGAAATGGTAAGTAATCCAAGGGGTTATATCAGGAAAAACATCAATTGGAGGGAAAAAAAATTCAAAAGAAGGAAATAACTAGCATGCAGTTCAAAGAAATGAGAGTGAAAAGTTTCTTCTGCGTTTTCTATGAAATAAGCAATTACTCTCAAGTGTCAGGGGCGAATATATATAGTCTAAGGGCAACTAGATTTGGTTTTAGCTACGTGCTCTGTTTCATAGGTCAAATAAATAAACCAGACTTTCAGATCCTTCAAACTTTTTTTGATTATTCTCTGTAACATTTTGTTCTTTCCACTGATATTTGTATGCTTTTATCAGTTGTTTATTTTTGACTCAAAAATGCTGGTCACCTACCTTGTTTAGGGTTGCTTGCTAGAATATGCATGTATATTCTATATGATTAAATTCATACACCGTTCAATACTTAATGACATTTATCATCTTCCCTCATAATTTTCCTTCTCTTCATTACAGAATATTCAGGAAACAAATAGAAAACCCAAAAGCTCAGTGACAGCACATACATTGAGCATGCATAAGGTACTAGGTTTTATCTCCAGCAAAAAGGAAGAATAGACAGAAGAGATGGGAAGTGAGGCAGAGGAAAAGGAAGAGAGAGAGACAGAAACAGAGACACAGAGACAGAGAGACAAACAAACACAACAAAGAGGCAGTGAGAGAAACAGAGATCAACAGAGAACATGGCAGAGACACAGAGACAGAGCCAGAGTCACATACAAAGGGAAGCTGATAAAATTCAGGGGTGCTGAAAGAATACAGAGAAATGCCAGAACACCCATCAAGAGATAACTGGTAGGACACACAAAGGTACATTAGAAACTGAAGTGCTGTTAGTTTAGATAACCATCTTCAGCATATGCACAAGCATCACCATAAGCAACATTTATTAGGTACAATTTTCTTTACAAACACATGAAACATTCCTATAGTTTTACTAAAATATTATCAATTATGAGAATCCATACATTAGTACTAGAAGTCATCAGTGACCTATGAAGTTATGTATGAAGACTGCACTGTACTACCATGAGCAATATCAAATATTATTTGACTTCTTGCAAACTATCCATTATAATTTAAGTCAATAAAGATTTTTCCTGACTCTTGCTAGTTTTGTAATAACAATAGCTGAATAGCATTTTAATCATGTCCTTCAGTTTGTTTCCATGTTTCTAATAAAATTGACACTTGAAATGGATCATTTGTAGTTGCTTCATCAAGTTCAGATAACAGTTCATCTACACGCTGTTAATAAAAATTTAACTGTCCTCTAATCTTAGTCACCAAGGACTTTGGAATTTACTTTGTATTTGGTGTAATTTTAAGAACAAAAGGGAATTCAAAGGATCTTGAAAATATCTGGAAAATGAATGAATTATCAATGTGCAAACATTTATTTCTGGAAGTTGCTTTCAGTGTTCATTGAACACAATTACATAAGCATGCAATTGTCCTATAACCACCAAGTTACCAAGGCCAAACTACAACAGGGCAATACTAGATGAAAATGATTTGCATTGAAATGCAGTAGAAGAGTCTGGCTTGGAAAAGCATGAGTTAATAAAGGCAGGGAGGGAGACACACCCAAGAAACAACACATCTGCAAAAACTGAGGAAAGGTGGAGCATGTTAGTTATTAGGAAAGTAAAGGCAAACTCTATAGTTCCTAACTTATTACCCTGGCCATCAATCTACATAACACTAAACTGCTTCCTCTGTGCAAAGCATTATAGGTGTTATAGTGATATTTCTATCATAAATCAATGTAAATGACATATAGGGAAGAACTTAGAAAAGAACTCAAAATAAGTTTGTGGTTCATCTGTGAGGGTATAATCTAGAGGCAGTTAGTAAAATCTGTGAGGAATTGATGGTGATTTTATCAAAGGATGTCAGCTGTGTTTAATCCTAATTCGTAGATAAAACTTGTACTTGGAGGTCCTAAAGGAATTTAGTGAAAAGATATGATGAATAAACTGGTATATAAATAGGACAGAGAAGAGCAAGCTCAAAGAGAAAGCAAAGCAAATATATAGTAAATGATAAGACCAGAAAAGCACATATGAAGGAACTTTAGGAGTTCTCAAATGCTGAAGACTTTGATCTTTACTCAAAATTCAAGAGTAAAGTCGACTGCTGCTCATGAGAACGGATCTGGGTTGATAAATAGAGATAAAAGGGCAACTATCCACATTGGTTTTCTACTGTTGTTTAACAAATTAACACAAATTTATCAACCTAATGAAACACACATTTATTTTCTCATAGTCCTGGTTCAAGAGTCTAGAGCAGGCTGGGATGTTCCTCACTTTCAGGGTTTTTACTGTGCCTGGAATTATGGTGTGGTCAAGGGTTGCAATTATACTTCACATCTGAGATTCTTTTCCACATTTATTCAAGTTGGGTCAGAATTAGGTAATTTCAGGACTGAGGTCACCATTTTTTTTTTTGCCTGCTGTTTAACAAGGGCTATTCTCAGCTTCTGAAAGCCACCCATACTTTTTTTGACCTGTTTCCAAGCTTGCAACATAGACATCTTTCACATTGAAATCACTTGTTGAGTTCCTGTCTTCTCCCATCTCTAAACACTGGACCCAGATTTAAAGACTCTCTTGGTTAGGATCATGCCCACAAATATATTATCCTTATCTTAATGTGTATTATTATTATTATTATTATTATTATTATTATTATTATTATTTTTGTCTTTTTGAGACAGGGTTTCACTATGTAGTTTAAGCTGGCCTTAAGCTCACTTTGTAGCTCAGGCTGGTCTCAAACTCACAACAATCCTTCTGCCTCAGCCTCCCGAGTGCTGGGATTACAAACCTGCACCACCACGCCCAGCTTAATGTGTATTATTGTGGGACCCTTTCATCAATCATTTTATTGTGTAAGTTTAAGATATACAAGATGATGATATAAATACCTATGTATACTAAAATGATAACGATAGCCACAAATTCACCTGTCTGTCATCTCACACAATCAGCCATTACCCTATACCCAGTGGCAAAGGCAGCTGGAATCCAGTCAGCTAGCAAGATTAGGATATTTAAATATATCTGTGTAAAAAAACTCTTAATAACAAAACCTAAGTAATTGCATGACTGAATAGCTGGGAAGTTTTCATGTGCCAAGGGCCAGGAAATTTGAGGGGTTGCCTTGGAATTCTGCCTACTTCAGTACCCAGACCAGTTACTTGCACATACTTCATTTTCCTCTATTAAACACATCATGGAAGCTCATGTACACACATACACACACACACACAAACACACACACACGTATGTAACTTAAATATAGCCATGATTTTCAACTACTCATCTATTGGTATAATAATAATAAAATATCAATATTCAGATTATAGTTTCTAAGAGTTTAAACTAGGCATAAACTACCATTTTTAAAATCTAGAATGAGGTCATTCACATATGCTAGTTTTTTTCAAATTAAAGTATCCTCAGCAACATCATTTTTGGAAAATTTAATATATGCCATGCTTAATATATTACAGAGCTAGAATTGTATAATCTTGAAAAATCAAATGTTGCATAATACAAAGACAGCAAAGTGTATCAGGTCATTCTAGGGCGTGTCTTTCTTGCATAAATGTAATGTGCTGCAGTAAGTACAGGTTAGCATCATAAAACGTGCAATTGCCCGAAAGCAGTAAGTATAGGTGTTTGCAAATTGGTTTCTTCCAAAGCACTGCGCCACCACTTACCATTCTTCACATTTATGTTGTCATTTGGATTCATATCTATGATCTTAATGATATTTAGTTATTCAAAAACCACTTGGTTTGAGATATTCATTTTTCTTAAGGAAAAATTAAGTCACAAAAGTGATGTATAGTCCTGAACCAAATCACTATGCCTAAAAGTAAAGAAAATTAGTGGCAATATGTATGTCTTAGGAGCCACTGTATTGTGCTTAGATATTTCTAGTCTTCACTTGTTCCAGATACATTAGACCTTTAAATTAGTTACCCTGAGTTCTGTCTTAACTTAAAACATGTATTTTCTTTACAAGAGTGACTACATTATATATATATATATATATATATATATATATATATATATATATATATATATATATCCTCTAAATTTCACTTGCTTTGTGAATGGCAAAAAGCATGCTCATGGAACCATCAGTCATAGGTCATCTTTCTGATATGGTCCTTTCAATGCTAGTATTCCCTGTCTTCCAAAGGAGGATTAAACAGTATATTTGAATCAGTCAGAGAAACTAACACAAACTGTACAAAAATCAGCAATAGCATCAATGGTACCGCACTTTATAGCTTTCACACATAGATAAAATTGTATATCGTTAAATAAATTCCCATAGCAATTTAAAAATTGCTGGTGCTTATGGAAATGTTTCCTTGTCTGGCTAATGAGTTTTTAAGGGATGGGGGTGATAGCTCAGTAGAATAAGCACTTGACTGGCAAGCACAGGGTCCGGAGTTCAATCCCCAGTACCACAAAAATAAATAAATAAATAGATTTTTTAAGTTGTCCTGATACAGTGGGGCACAGTGGACCCACTCTACCTCAACGGGCTTACCAGGAAGGAATCGCAGAACCAGCAGCCAGTAGGGCCCAGTAGCCCACTTGGGCTGGGCTCAGCTGGAAAGAGCTGAACACAGCAACCAAATTCAAGTAAGTCCTGCCATGAGTTTGAGTTCAGTAGATCTAGACCCAGTAAGGTGAGGCATACTGCTGTACCTAACCGAGACCAGACTTTGGACTAGACCTACAGGAACATCCTGGCAGCTCAGAGGTTGCAGCATGTAACTGGAGTGAGCTAGTCTGCCTGGAAGACTCTAAGTACATGAAGGGGAGGTGCCCAGACAGAACTCAGGGGAACTAATTTAAGTACAAATTCCTAATTTAAGATCTGCTTTGCTATTCAGCTATAATGTTTGCTCTTATGCTATAAACTACAAAGCCATTAGTTACAAAAGTTTGTCAATTTCTAAGGTTCAATAGCTACTAATAGTACTGCTAATTACACTACTGTAAATAGAAACCACATCTGCTTCAAACACGTGTTTTCCCTTGGGTATTAAATACCAGGAGGTACTTCAGTAATAACCTCACCAAAGCCCTACACTGAAGGATGGAGGTCAGTGCCAAACTAAAACCAATAATGTGTTAGCAATCAATAGAGAAGGCAAAATCTTGGGAAAAACACAAAACAAGAATCTCGGACACAGAAGAGATACCTAAAAACAGATTCTTTATAGAGAGGCACTGCCTGCACTGATACAGCTAACCTGCCATCAAATTTTCACAAAAAGGTATCACAGAAAGCAAAATAGAGTTCTATCTGAAATAGATAATGACAAAAACAACAAGCAAAATGCATTCACACATCCCAAGCCCACCCAGAACAAACCCGGAAGACATCAGCATAAAAGAAATTGAAAGAAACATATCTGAAATCTCTACAGGGCCAGGGAGATGGCTCAGTGGAATAAACGCTTTCCTGGCAAGCACAAGGACCTGAGTTCAACCCCCGGATCCAACAAAGAAAGAAAGAAAGAAAGAAAGAAAGAAAGAAAGAAAGAAAGAAAGAAAGAAAGAAAGAAAGAAAGAAAGAAAGATAAAAGAAATCTCTGCAATAACACCAACCAAGGTAAAGAAACAACTGTAGAAGTGTATAAAGGAAATCAGATCAGACGTAATCTCAGGCCCAGGGAGATAGCTCTGTAGAATAAGTGCTTGCCTGGCAAGCACAGGGTCCTGAGTTAAATCCCCAGTACTGCAAAAACATAACAAATAATATCACAAGTTAAAAAAAAAAGAAAAAAAAAAGATAACTATAATGAAAGAATTCCTAGGAGTTTCTAAAGGAGACATTGTTAAAAAAAAAAATAGAGGATACAAAAATATTGGAAACCTTGAATGAGCAATATAAGAAAGAAATAGAATGCATGAAGCAAATTCAAAGAGATATACAAGAAATTAAAAACGCCATTAAAAGTTGACAAATCTGTTTGAATGAAAGTGCAGACAGACTTTCAGACCTTAAAGATTCCCTTGCAGCTAGTGAAAAGGAAAGGACTTTCAGACCTTGAAGACTGATTGCAGCTAGATAAAAAGTAAGGAAAGATCTCTCCCTCTCTCTCTCTTTCTCTCTTTTTGGCAGAACCAGGGATTGAACTCAGGCCCTTGTTCTTGCCAGGGAAGCGCTTTACTACTGACCATCTCCCTGGCCCGGAAAGATCTCTTAAAAGCAACCAGGTTCCAAGAAACAATAATTCAACAGCTGCAAGATGATGCAAAGATGATCAACAGAAGACTAGCAGGCATCAATGAGAAAGGAGAAAGTAACCCAAATGACACAAAAAGAATATTGGAAGAAGTACTAGCAGAAAATGTCCCAAATATGAGGAAACAATCTGACATTCAAGTCACCGAGGCATATATAATTTCAAATAAGATCAACTCAATTAAAACTACACCCAGACTATAATAATGAAGAGTCCAGAAATTCAGCACAAGAACAGTGAACTAAAAGATACTAGAGGAAAGAAATAGAGTACATTTAAAGGAAAATCCATCACATTAACAGATTTCTGCTCACTGCCGTCAAGTGAAGGAGAGCATTGAGTGAAGCACTTCAAATCCTACAAGAAAACTAATTCCAACCCAGACTAACATACCCTGCAAAACTCTTGCATGTTTAATGTACAAGTAAAATGCTTCCATGACAAAGAACAAATAAAGATATTTATGATGACTGAACCAATCTTACACAGAGTATGAAAAGATATTCTAGAAAGAGATCAAAATGTCCCCTGTTATAGTTTGTATCTAGGTGTCCCCCCAAAACCACATGCAGTCTTGGGGCAGCTTCTGGAGTTTGTGATTGATTACTGTGGGTGTGGGTGCTGCAGCTGCCCTGGGCAGGTGATTTGCGTACAATGGAAGGTGGGAAGAGAAGCCGGCTGCTTGAGCTGCTGCTACCCCTCCTTTTGACTCTTGCTCTTTACCGCAGCCATGAAAGGTTGCTCTCTGCCTTGTGCCGCTCTGCCCTGGACCCAGCTGAATGTGGACTGAAACCTCCAGTAACTGTGAGATAAATAAACCTTTCCTTCCTTCATCTTGGATGTCAGGTATTTGTCCGAGCAATGAGAGAAGAGTGACTAAGACATCCACAGTTCCAAGAATGAAGACAAAGAACCCACCAAACATGGTAAACTATTAAACACAAGAGAAAAGCAGGGAACCAGCAGTAGGAATATAACATGACAAATATAAGTCAATATATATAAATTATAACCACCAATGTAAATGGACTCAATTACCAATTAAAAGAAATGGACTGGCAGAGCGGATTAAGAAACAAAATCCAGTGAAATGCTATATAAAATAAACATATTTAATCCATAAATAAATTCATGGGCTGAAAGTCAAAGGATGGAAAACAATACTAAATGCTCCAGGATATCAGTAAAGGAAGCTCGTTGATCATACAAGATAAAGAAGGTCACTATGTACTTATTAGGGGGAAAATTCAAGAGGAAGAGATAACAGTCATAAATATATATGTACCAAATATGGAAGCACTCGACTATTAAATACAAATTTTAAAGAACATGTAAAATCAAACAACCAATATCACAATCTTAACAGGAAAATTTAACACTCCCTTATCTCAAAGATAAGTTACACAGCAAAATATTAGCAGAGTAGAAGAACTGAACAAAACCTTTGCTCAGGGGCCAGGGGTTTGATTCCTGGGCGCTGAGATATCAATTGAGACTGAGCATAGTGGTGCGTGCCTATGATTCCAGGTCTTGTGAGGCTGTGAACAGGTGGTTCACTATGCGTTTGATCTAGTAGTGAGACCCTCAACACCCTGTAGACCCTTCCCTAAAATACAAAACAAAAATCCTTTGAAAAAATGGACTTAGTGGACATATATGGAATGTTCACCTAACAACATCTGAATATACATTCTTTGGAGCTGCACATGGGAATTTTCTAAAATAGACCATGTATAAGTCCATAGATCATGCTTAAGTATATGCAAGAAAACAGAAATCATTCCATGTTTATTATCTGACCACAGTGCAATGAAACTAGAAATTAATAAAATGAAATGGAAGAACTCCATAAACATAGAAATTATATAACACCCTTCTCAGCAACCAATAGGTCACATATGAAATTAAATAAGAAATTAAACAATACGTACAATCCAAGGAAAATTTAAGCACAATTTACTGGAGTTGGTGGGATGCAATGAAAGCTTTTCTCAGAGGGAAACTTATAACAATGAATGCACACATAAGAAAAACAGAGCAAGAACAAGTAAATACCTTAATGCTATACCTCAGTCTTCTAGAAAAAGAAGAGCAAATCTAGCACAAAGCCAAAGACAGGAGGAAATTATAAAGATTAGAGCAGAAATTAATTCAATTGAGATAAAAATCAGTACAAAGAATTAATCCAAAAGCTGGTTCTTTGAAAGATTAAACAAAATTGATAAATCACTAGCCAACCTCTTCAAAAAGAAGAAAGAAAAACCTCAAATTCAGGCAATAACGAGTGAAAAGGAAAAATTACTACAGATCGTGTGGAAATTCAGAGGATCACTACAAGCTATTCTGAAAATCTTCACTTTCACAGCAGCAAAGACACAGAAGAAATGGATAGATTCCTAGATAGGTACAAATTACCAAAACTGAGTCAAGAAGTTTGAATATCAGCCAATTAAATTGAAAATGTAATAAAAAGCTCCCTAACAAAGAAAAGTCCAGTTCCTGATAGATTCATAGGTAAATTATACAAGAAATTTATTTATTTATTTATTTTATTTGGTGTAACTGGGAATTGAACTCAGTCCCTTACATTTGCCAGGGAAGCGCTTATTCTACTGAGACATCTCCCCAGCTCCATGCTCCTTTTCTTTTTAGCAGAACCAGTGATTGACCTTAGGCCCTTGTGCTTGCCAGGGAAGCACTTATTCTACTGACTCATACTCCTCAAACTGTTCACTGAAATTGAAAAGAAAGTAATACTTCCAAAATCATTTCTGGAGGCAAGTGTTATACTGAAACTGAAACAAGAGAAACATCCAACCAAAAAGGAGAATTACAGGTCAATCTCCCTAATAAACACAGATACAAAAATCCTCAATAGAATAGGAAATAGAATACAGAAAGTCATGGAGAATATTATATACCACAACCAGGTAGGATTCATAGCAGGGATGAAAGGAAGTTTCAACATATGAAAATATAACTATCTCATGCCACAAAGAATGGCTATCATAAAGAAATCAACCAACAACAAATGTTGGAGAGGCTGTGGGGAAATGGGAACACTTCTCCAATGCTGGTGAGAATGTAGACTGGTGCAACCATTATGGAAAGCAGTGTGGAGATTCCTTAAGAAACTAGGACTGGAAATCCCATTCTAGCCAGCTATCCTCCTACTGGTAATTTTCTAGAGGAACTTGTCCGGCGCCGCTCCCGTCCCGCGGAAGAAGACACTAGGACACTTTGTAATGGGTTCAACAAGCCTTTATGGATTGGGATGCAAGCCTCTACATGCGTCCACTGTCCACGGCGTCCTACGTGCAAGCAACAATGAACTTCCTGATGGAGTAAGCTATATAGTTTTTACAGACCAATCACAATCATACACGTGTTCAGATGTCATTGGTAGGATCATAAAAACGGCGGGCTTTTCTCTGGATAGGAGGGGCCCAGGCACAGCAACAAGAACCCGGAAGCCGGATATGGGCGCCATCTTGGCAGACACGATGGGCGGGGGGAGCGAGGAGCGGTCGCCATCTTGGAATGGCTCCCGACATCTCCCTCCTTTTGTTTTAATAAAGGCAGCATTGCTTACTGAGTGATCATAGTTGCTGATGCCCTCTCACTGTAGCCTATTAAGACCTTATCCATGGTCAGGTTGCGCACCCCGACCGTGGATTTGACCCTCTGAGGCCTCATTCTTTTGTAGGGCCAGGATAGGATGAATGAAACCTGGATGCACACCAGCATACGATCGGGGAGCCCTTGTAACCCCTCTCAGGACTCCACGCCAAGCCCCTTCCTGAGGCTGGCAACTCAGGGCAATGTAAGCCTCTGGGACAACAGGGCCTGTCTTAGGTTGATTCGAGGTGGGGGCGCCTCGATCTTACACGTCATCGGCTCACCTGCCATCTATACAGGTTGGTCGGCAACCCTGAGGAGGAAGGCTGCTGCCTGACTCCCCTCGGCCCCGCCCTCCGCTATCTGCATGGTTGCCAAGGCTGTTAATCTAATTTGTTGTGTGTCTGTGTCAGCCTCTCCAATAGACATTTTAATATCAATAGGCCGATAATGATGGCTATCAATATTACAATCCAGGTGGTGATATTGGGCCAGCTAAACCAAGAGGAGACATGCTCCCAGATACTTTTGAATACCCCTGCAAGGGAGGACAGGTCAAACGTTACGGGCTCAAGGTGGATTTTGTCCAATTGATTTAGGTCCCCATAAATCTGAGCAGACAAATTTTGAAAGGAGGGAAGGTATGTTTGCTTAAGCCAGTCTGAGAGATTTTTACGGCTCTGGTCCAAGTTGGTTGCTCGTGCAGGAGTCACGCACAAGCGGACGGACAGCCACTGCCATCGGGTATCGCAGGTCTGCATTGCCACTTGCCATAGTCCATCTATCTCCTGTCCCATCTCGTCAATCAACTGTGCGAGGCGTTGGATTGCTTGGTGGTTGAGCTCAATCAATTCTTGATGGCGGCGGATGGCATGGGACGTCCGGTTGGCCAATTGATTGACTGTTTCCATAGTTAGGGCCAGTTGATTGGTGGTCCATGCTTGTAGAACGGCTTGTCCAACTGCGGGGACGAAAAGGGAAGCAACCATCCCTCCCGCATACACTAACCAATCTGAGACACTCCTTTATCCTAATTTATGTATAGGCACCTCCTGAGTGACCGGGCCCACCCAACTTTTTGTCTGTATGGGAACCCAAATATAACTAGGCCGATACACCAGTGCAGCAAAAGGAGGGTATCCATTCCAGCAATTAACGAGGAGGCAAGAGGTATTGCCACAATCAAAACTGAGTGTCAGAGATAAAAGAAACATGAAAGGGGGTGTCAAACATACATAAGGGTTGAGTGGAGTGGAGCCAAACTTTATCCCAGTAGCGATCTCTATGAAAGAACCTTGTAAGTTGACCGAGACATTTTTTAAGGTAGCATTGAGTGTCAGGAAGGGGCGCAAATCTAAACAGGCCCCCATCGGGTTGCAAACCTGATGTGCAGAAAAACTAGGTATCCTGCCTCCCTTCCGCCTTTTATAACAATGGGATACATGGCTCCAGATATCGCCCCCTTTGAGTCCCTGTACATTAGGTGATTTAATAGGGTTTGCAGTCCAGAGACTCCACTCCTTTCCTAGAGCGTAGGGGGTTTTTGCGGGGAGGCAGCGTCTCCAGAAGAAGTTGTCTATAGTACTGGAAGCAGGTAACCCCAGATCACAGGGGTCCATGTTGGGATGAGGGTGATATCGTGGGACGCGGTCACATGAGGGTCCTATGCTTGGCCATTGGCCACAGAGCCACAAACAGTTAGTGACATTGAGCTTGTTTTCTGAGCATTCGCACCTGGTGGAATTATAAAATTCAAGTATAGCCAAATTTGGGTGGTCTGCCTTTGAAGCATTAGTAAAGAAATGGCGACCAAAAGATAGCACCAAGGTGTCTGATTCTAGAGGGAAGGTGACATTGAATTCCAAAGAGGTGACTATAGTATCTAACTCTGGCAGAGCACTAGAGGATCCGTTAAGAACAAAAATAT
Organism: Ctenomys sociabilis; assembly: GCA_004027165.1. Taxonomy (NCBI): domain Eukaryota; kingdom Metazoa; phylum Chordata; class Mammalia; order Rodentia; family Ctenomyidae; genus Ctenomys; species Ctenomys sociabilis. The sequence continues at coordinate 91,437 of PVKA01004556.1, forward strand.
TTGGAGACGCGGGGGAGAAGCTGGAAAAGGGAGCCAGTGTGGGAGGGTGGTGCCATAATCCCCAAAGGTAATTATCTTCCTTATCCAGCTCTCGAGCCCAAACTCTTTGACAGAGCCCTCCCAGGAGAACAAAACTAGCCACAAACTTTACCTCTCTCCTGTTATTCCAATGCCCTATCATCACTCCTAAGAAGGCCGCCATCATCAATAGGCCCACCATCACCCCTACTTGCGCCATCTCCGGGAGTGCTGCCAAGATATCTATCTTCAAAGGTTGAAGCGTCGAATTGGTCCCTGGGATCGCCAGCATCTTTGGTTATAACTGGAGCGTCGCACCGTCTGGCGAAGCGTTCTGGCACCCACACTGGTTCTTTTCCCGGAGCCTGTGGGAAAACACAAACTGCACCTCGGGTCCAGCTGAGTACCGGATCCGGGCCGTTCCATTGCCCCGTAAGAACATCCTTCCATTTTACTAGCCCTTTAGGCACTGAAGAAGGATTAACATGTGCGCCAGCGGGGACAGTGCCAGCCGAATTTAAATTTAAAAAATTATAAGTAAACAGTGCAAGGTTTAATCTTCCTTTATGGGAAAGGCCAAAGCCTATTCCCTCCTTTTGTTTTATTAAAAGTGTTTTCAAAGTTTGGTGGGCTCTTTCAATGATTCCTTGCCCTTGGGGGTTATATGGAATGCCATGTTTCAGTTGTACCTCCATCGTGTAGCAAAACTGTTTAAAGGAGGCACTGGTATAGGCAGGGCCATTATCTGTTTTTAGCATTTTTGGCTTTCCCCACGCTGCCCATGCAGCGAGGCAATGGTTGATGACGTGGGAGACCCTTTCTCCTGTTTCCGCGGTAGCAAAGATAATTTGGGAGGCAGTGTCAATGGACACATGCAGATATCTAAGTGTGCCAAAGTGTGAAATGTGGGTAACATCCATCTGCCAAATGTGATTGGGCAGCAGGCCTCTTGGGTTTACACCTACCGATGGGGTAGGTATAAACACCATGCATTTTGCACACTGTTTTACAATATCTCTGGCTAGCTGTCTAGGAATACCAAATTTTGTTGCTAAAGTGCGTGCATTGACATGGAAAGTTGAATGAAATTGTTGAGCTGCAGAGTAGGTTTCCTGGAATGAGAAGGCCCAAAGTGGGCAGGTGGCTTTGTCCGCCTGTTCATTCCCCAAAGCTAGGGGTCCCGGAAGGTTAGTATGGGCCCTAATATGGGCAATATAAACTTTTCCCTGTCTATGTAGAAGAGTAGTTTGAATGGTCTGAAACACAGCAGCCACTGTTGAAGTTTCCTTTATAGGGCCAGCCGTCTCTAGGGTCTTCAAGGCGTTGACAACGTACTGGGAATCTGACAAAATATTAATATTCATTGGAAAGGTATGTAACACTTTTAAAACCACTTGTAGCTCAACCTGTTGAGGTTTGTCAGGGGCAAATTGAAATGAAACTGGGGGATTACCTGATATCACATAGGCCCCAACTCCTGTCTTAGACCCATCAGTGAATATTACTGGGGCCCCTTTTAAGGGCTCTAATGAAGTGACTTTTGGAAAGATCACAGGATATGTGGTAACAAATTGTAAAATTGGGCTCTTGGGCATTTGATTGTTGATAGGCCCAGAAAAGGAGCACCGAAGGATAGCCCAAGTATCCACACAGGCTGTTAATGTTTGAATCTGTTCCTCAGAATATGGCACATGGATTGCGTTAGGGGGAGCGCCAAAATATTGAACAGCCTGATTGATTGCCTTAAGAGCCAAAGAGGCCACCGTTTCAGGGTAATAATCTATGGCTCTGACTGGAGAAATCTTTGGGTGAATCCACAACAATGGCCCATCTTGCCACAAGACTGCCATGGGCTGTCTCGCGGTCTTAAGAATGCAGGCTATAAAGGGAAGTTCTAATTTAACACGTCGTAGGGACGCATTAGCCAGGGCCTGTTCTACCTTTTGTAGGGCTCGATCAGCCTCAGGGGTCAGCGTCCTGGTTGAAGTCAAATCAGGGTCTCCTTTTAGAATATCAAACAGGGGCTTCAATTCATGATTGGTCAAATGTAGGTAAGGCCTAATCCAATTAATATCTCCCAACAATCGTTGAGCATCATTGAGATTATGGATTGTATCTCTGCGTATAGTAAGTTTTTGAGGGAAAACCTGTGAGGGGGACACCCTGGCCCCTAAGTAGGTCGCCGAATCATAATTTTGTATTTTATCTGGAGCAATGATTAAATTGGCCTGTCTAAGCCTAATAATTAATTCTTTAAGTGCTGCTTGTAGTACCAGGTTATCTTCTCCCGCCATCAATATGTCGTCCATGTAATGGAGACACATGACATCGGGGAACTCCTGTAGGACTGGTTGGATGGCCGCACCAACATATAATTGGCAAATAGTGGGGCTATTGGTCATGCCTTGAGGTAGCACTTTCCATTCAAATCTTAGGTCTGGACCAGCATGATTAATAGAAGGCAAAGTGAAAGCAAATCTTTGAGTATCTACCTCATGGAGAGAGATACAGAAAAAGCAATCTCTCAAGTCAATGGTACATATGGGCCATCCTTGCGGGAGCGCGGTGAGTGCTGGCAGGCCTCTCTGCACCTCCCCCAATGGCTGGACCTGAGCATTAACAGCTCTAAGGTCCTGGAGCAGTCTCCATTTTCCTGATTTCTTTTTTATCACAAAAATAGGGGTATTCCATGGGGAGGTAGAGGGTTGAACATGTCCCAAACGCATTTGTTCTACTACTAAGTCATGGGCAACCTCCGCCTTTTCTTTTGTCAAGGGCCACTGCGGCACCCACAAGGGGGTGTCCGATTTCCATGTGAGTTTAATGGGTATGGGCGCGAGAAGGTTCACAGTGGCCCCTAGGAAAAACCCAATCCCCTTTTGTCTGTTTTTTGGATAGCAGGTATGGGGGACGTTCTTCCCTGTAATCTCTGACCCAGTCCCTTCCCTGGGAGATATCCCATATTCTTGATTATGCCTTGTGCTTGTCTGGAACACTGAGAGGTGAGTGTAAGATCCATTTTGGTCAAGATATCTCTGCCCCACAAGGTCACCGGGAGGGGTAGCACATATGGGCGAAAGAATCCTTGGTGGCCTTCCTCATCTCTCCAAGGGAGGGGCTGTGCACTGACACTCGGTGACTGAACAAACCCCAAACCTTGTAAAATTTGAGAGGCTTGATCTACTGGCCATGAAGAAGGCCAGTCGGAGAGGGCAATGATAGAACAATCCGCCCCCGTATCTAATAACCCTTTAATCTTTTTCTCATTAATCCATAAATTAAGCATAGGGCGTTCTTGTAAAGTCATATGTAACCCAGCAAAATTGGATCCTGTGGACCCGAACCCTTGTCCTCCCCTTATCTGTGATGTTGAGTTGAAATGGCTATGAAGGCCGGGCAACAGTAATAGTTGAGCAATTTTATCTCCTTTATTTATTACCAGAGTTCCCACATCAGTCTTGACCATGGCCTTAACCACGCCAGTAAAGTCAGAATCAATTACACCGGGCACAACTGTAAGTCCCCTCAAGGCGACAGAGGATTGGCCCAAAAGGAGACCCACTGTTTTTGAAGGGAGGGGTCCCTTGAAATTGGTTTCCACGGTTTGGACCCCCATCTCTGGTGTTAATATGAGGTCGGAGGTGGCACTGAGGTCCAATCCTGCGGAGCCTGGGGTTGCCCTGATTGGTTGTGGAAAGTCACAGACGGTGTGTTGGTTGTGTGGGGGCCCGCCTTGAAGGCCAGCCCCCTCGCCGTTTTTTGGCCCCCTGTCCTGTTTACCTACAATGCGGTTTCCATCCTTGTCAAAGACGGATCGACAGTCCTTGGCTGCGTGATTTCCTTTGTGACAGCGCTGGCAGAGATCGGCTGTCCCTCCCTGCAATGGCACCTGTGACGGGCAGTTCTTTCTAATATGTCCAGGTTGCCCGCAATTGAAACACTTACCTTTAAAGGGACCCGCAGATCTCCTTTTGTTAGCCTCACGGCTGTCAAGTACTTGGGAGATCACTGCCACCATGGAGGCACTTGACAACGGGCCGCCTATCTCCCGACACAGTCTAAGCCAGGTCTCTATACTTTTGTTTTTATGGGGGGTGATGGCGGCATGACACTCCCTAGTGCATTGTTCAAAAATGAGCTGCTTAATCAATGGTTCAGCCATCACTCTGTCATGGAACACCTTCCCTGCGGCTGCAGTCAATCGGGCCACCAAATCTGAAAAGGGCTCGGTTGTGCCTTGGATAATCTTGGTGAGACAAGCAGAATGTTCTCCTACATTAGAGAGCTGTCTCCAAGCGGCGAGAGCACAGCGGGCAATCTGTTCATAAACTGCCTGTGGATAATTGATCTGATCTTGTGCATGTGCACCCTGTCCTGTCAGCATATCTTTATTCCAGGCGCGCTGGGCGGGGGCCCCCACCACCCCGCGGGCCTCAGCATTGGTTTGAGCCTGTTCTTCACAATACTCATCATTCCATGCCTTCCAATCCATGTACTGTCCCGGAGACAAGCATGCCTTAGCAAGCTGCGACCAATCTGCGGGGGTCAACGTCTCTCTGCCTAAGTTCTCTAGTATGGCCATAGTAAATGGGGCCTGAGGGCCGTAACTGGCAACGGCATCCTTGAGGCCTTTAACCTGCTTTATGTCTAATGGCCTATACTCTGGCTGGTTCCCGTCCGCTCCGCTGCGAATTACTGGGAAAATTCCATAGGGGCCACACTCCGGGTTCTTAGTCCATCCCTTTCTCATCATTTCCCATAAACGCCCCTGAAATGAACGGCCTCGAGAGCGCGTATGGGAAATGGCATGGACCGGAGGCGGAAGGTTGCCATAGCCTCCGCAAGCCTGAGGCAGCTCCCACGGTGGACGAGGTGGGGCAGAGGGAAGAGCACCCTTCCTTCCAGGGGGCAGATCTGTCTCCCCTTCTGACTCCTCCCCTTCTGACTCGGGAACTAACTCAAGGCGGCGCAATTCCTCACGCAGGGTGGTATAAGGCCCCTGTTGTTTTTCATCGCCATCAGCAGGTGGCGCTGAATCTTCTTTGGAAGCACCCTTGGTTTTGTCTCTGGCTGTTACTTTCTTAAGCCTCCCTGTCTGCTCTTTATCGGCCGAGTCCTCGATCTCGGAAGGACAGTGGGAGGCTCCTCTGGAGCTCTCTGATCGCGCCTGTTCGAGGGCACGGCGGACCTCCCCTAATTCCAATGGCGGCTCGGGGGCATCAGGCGCGGCGTCTGCTTTTAGACATGCCCGCACCATCTCCCAGATAGGCCGAACCATTGGATCTATCTCCCCCTCTTCTTCAGCAAAGGCGATGTCCTTACCCAGTTTTTCCCATGAAGGGAGGGTCAGTGAGCCCGTCCTCCAAAACCAGGGGGCAATGATATGAACATAATTGAGAAAAGTCTTAACCACTTCCTTTTTAAGAGAAAGGCCTCGAGATTTCAGCAGGAGGCGCAGGGAGTTTACTAAAGGGGTACTGTGAGTATTACCCATGTTAAAATGAAAGTGGGGGGGGAAGTGCCCAAGCGGCGCAGTAGCCTTTAGGACACACCTTTATTTTTCAGGCAAAAGGGAAGAACCTCCGTACAGGAGGGCACAAATTTCCCTGTAGGTGCGTCCACCCAGGGTCCAGGTTAAGCCCCCGCTTACCTGCAGGTACGTACCAAATCTCCGACGCGATCCAAGCTAGGCAGGTTCCCCGTACGGGCCACCAAGTAGTGTCCGGCGCCGCTCCCGTCCCGCGGAAGAAGACACTAGGACACTTTGTAATGAGTTCAACAAGCCTTTATGGATCGGGATGCAAGCCTCTACATGCGTCCGCTGTCCGCGGCGTCCTACGTGCAAGCAACAACGAACTTCCTGATGGAGTAAGCTATATAGTTTTTACAGACCAATCACAATCATACACGTGTTCAGATGTCATTGGTAGGATCATAAAAACGGCGGGCTTTTCTCTGGATAGGAGGGGCCCAGGCACAGCAACAAGAACCCAGAAGCCGGATATGGGCGCCATCTTGGCAGACACGATGGGCGGGGGGAGCGAGGAGCGGTCGCCATCTTGGAATGGCTCCCGACAGGAACTGAAAATATATCATAGTGATACAGGTGTACCTATATTTATAGCAACACAATTTGTGATAGCCAAATTTGTAAACAACCAAGATACCTGTCAACTGAGGAACAGATGAAAAAGATGTGATATTTTCATACAATGGAGTATTACTCAGCTATAAAGAATGATAAACTCGAAACATTTATATTAAAGTGGATGCCACTTGAAGATATATTCATCAGTGAAATAAACCAGACCCACATTTGTAAATATCATATAGTCTCCCTAGTATAAGAACTCAAAAGAAGAAATACAAGCCGGGCATGGTGGCGCATGCCTGTAATCCCAGCACTCGGGAGGCTGAGGCAGGAGGATTGTTGTGAGTTTGAGACCAGCCTGAGCTACAAAGTGAGCTTAAGGCCAGACTGAACTGCATAGTGAGACCCTGTCTCAAAAAGACAAAAAAAAAAAAAAAAAAAAAAAAAAAAAAAAAAAAAAAAAAAAAAAAAAAAAAAAA
>PVKA01004557.1:0-46220 GCA_004027165.1 Ctenomys sociabilis
GGGAGGGAGGGAAGGAGGGAAGGAGGGAAGGAGGGAAGGAGGGAAGGAGGGAAGGAGGGAAGGAGGGAAGGAGGGAAGGAGGGAAGGAAGGTGGGTAGGTAGGTTGACTCTCTGTCCCATGGGAATATTTGCCAGCTACCACCAATATCACTTTCTCCAATTTCCCCGAAGAATTCAGTTCACAAAACAGCCTGCATGTCACTTACAAATTTTGAGGCAATAAATGGCAATGCACCGGTTCAGGTACTTCCACCTTGGAAACAAACCCCAGTAAATTATCTACCGAAGAAACCCTGCCTTAAGTATGTTAATGAATTAATGTTTTGCATGTATACTCATCATTGAATCTAGAAAATTTCCCACTTTAGCCTATATCACTTAAATGTTAAAGAGAAAGGCTGCAGTCAGGTCTAAATACCAGGAAATCAAATCTTGAAAAGATGCTAACATTTCTTTACCTTGGCAACTGTTCTACAACCTTTCTACTTGTCTCTCGTCAATAAAACAAACCAACTCCTTCAATTTCAATGCCAGTCTCATCACCTTCACATTAAGTAAAAGTAATCCCCATGTTTTTGCCATCAATTAGAAGCTTTCAATTTTTCAGACACTCAATATGACATGACTGCACTCCACAAAAAAAAAAAAAAAAAAAAAAAAGAGGTCAAACCTCAAACACCTAAGCACAGGGAGACAATTTTTGATACTTAAATAGTGTTACTCTTTTATATTCAGGTTTTGTATCTCATGTTTTTTCAATTTCATTATGAAATTATAATTCCAAATCTCTGACACAATAACAGCATTACTGCTGTAAACATCACCCATGATACCCAAGGGGAATGCACAGCTTTACCAGAAGTCACCTGCCAAGCACACTAAAGGCAAACTACACAAGGCATCTTGTGCCAGCAAATCCTATTCAATTGAGGAAGCACAGGAGGATTTAGGAGTCAGGGAAGATGACAAGATGTCGGCAACTTAGGCCTATTTTTTTAAAGCGTAGCTAAGGATGAGTTACACAAACTGTAAGAGGGCATCAGAAATTGAGTTCATTCTCTTGCCACAATCAATCTCACATAGAACTCTACTCAGTAGCACTGGAAAAATGAAGTGGGTTCAAATTAGTAAAGCTAAGAAACCAACTGAAGAGTCAGGGCAGAAATAAGGCCAGAGAAGGAATACTGTGTGTAAATTTCAAGTATGTGAAGACAAAACCCAGCTGGGTCTCCAGACACAAACAATTCCAACTCACTAGCATCTATTAAGAACTTCCTGAGCAAGCAATATGAAGGTTAACTTCAGGATGCTAAGCATCCTTATTAACTTATTCTTTGAGAGTATCATCAGGACCTTATAGATTAAGAATACTCTTAACAGGACAAGGTGATTCCATGATCTCATAAATACAGAAATATGCTGTATGTTAGCCATTGTTCTAAGACCTTTAGTAACAATCTCATTTAATCTTCAAAACAATTTCAAAAGCAGAAGCATGATGCAAGACAGAAAAGTGAACAGCAGAGATTATAGCTTACCATAGGGCACAGAGCCATAAAGTGGCTTTTAATCAGCATGAAATTGCCACACTTCCTACCATGTGCTTCCAGTGTAATTCAAATCATGACAAATTTTCATTCACACTTTTTCTCTTCCCCTCTTTTTTGTCCCTCCCTCTGCTATCTCCCTTTACTCCTCTTTCACATACATACATATATCACCCAAAAAATATTCCATTGTCATAATTTATATAATGTGAATTCGCAAAAGCATAATTTGTACTGTGATAAAAAACACAAATGACATTGATTCTGTGCTCAAGGTCAGAACCTTGAGAAAGATGCAGTTCTTTCAAGCTAGAAATTAAAACAATTCATTTAAATAAATCTTAATCACTGTCTATCATATATCAACTGTGCAAAGGTCAGAGAGTTCAGACATCAAACCACTAGTGGTACATACATGACTATACTGTCTGGTGGCTTAATTTTATTACTAAAAAATTGACAAAAGTGATTAGGTCCATTTGTATCACCAGTGGTACAAGTTGCCCAAGGGGACAGTCAGAAATGTACAAGTGATTCAGGTTGCCCAGAAGTGAGACATACAATTTACAGTTATATTGCATGTGTCATATCTAAACATTTAGAAGATAAAACCTTCCAAAGAAGAAGTAAGGAATGTGTAAACATTTTCTAGTCTTGCTGGAAAAACAATGGGTATTCTCCTAAGACAACAATCAACAAAGTGTCAGGGAAAAAAATTCTCACTTTCAATAATTATCCTACTATACTCTTAAAAGTGTGATATTGGGCTACAGAGAAACTCATTCCTGGGACTAGCCAAATAGCTCAGCTAATTAAAGCACCTGCAAGCAGGTGCAGTGTCCAGGGGCATGCTGAAAAGGCAATTGAGACTAGGTGTGATGGCCTGGGCCTGTAATCCCAGCCCTTGGGAGGCTGTAAATAGGCAGATCACTATAAGTCAGATCTAGTAGTGAGACCCTGAACACCCTGTAGACCCTTCCCTATGATTAAAAAAAATTGGATCATTCCCTAATTGATCCAATGTCTTCAAGTCTCCAACAACCACAGTGAAGTCTGATAAGCTGATCCTAAGCTCGATGGCTACTTTGGTTGTGACAACACTAAGAAAAGTGTAGTGGTTCAGGTTATAAGCAGAAAGAAAAATAAATTAAAAAAAAAATCTCACTATTCCTAAGGGAATATTAATGGAAACTGTAAGGATTTCCTTAAAATTAAAAACATGAAATATCAGCATCCTAGTACTTAACTACCCCTTTGAGAAAACCAGTTAAGATAATTAACACTAAAGATCATCTAATACACTAGCTCAAACTTGGTGAACCTTTGGAGTCAGTTTCACAAAGTGTTGATGCCAATAGTGCCCGTTAGATTTTCACTTAACTGGTAAAAGATGCAACTTGGGAAAAGAATTTTTAATGTTCCCAAGTAATTCTAATGTGCATCATGGTTTGAAAATCAGTAGGTTAACAAAAATTACCTACTCTGTTTTTCACATATACATATGTAACACACACACACACACACACACACACACACACACACAGAGTTAAAGGGGCCTTGATGTATCTTCATGTTTGTGAAGTAAACACCCAGTCATTCTCACAGAAACCTCTGAACTCTCAAAATTTTCCCTGATGGCATATTAACTTGTTTGACACTTCTGACTGAAAGCGTGCATAAATTTTTTAACAATTTAGTTTTAATACAATTTCTGTTTTCAGTGGAACCTGGTGATTCCTGTTCTCAAGAACAGAAAATCAAGTGCCCTATGATGGCTTTCATCACCTTAAGAGATACAAGTGGCAGAGCTGAACCGGTCATCTAATCTGAACATTTGTTCCTCAGGTGTAAGTGATTCTACTATTTATTCATGCTTTTAAGTAAGTATGGAAGTATCTTTTTAAGACCTGCTTCAAGGCCACTTGGAATTGCCAAAAAAATTATGAATAATGGCCAAATAACAAAAGCTGACTTTTCAGAAATCTTTCCACTTAATTCCAAGAGCATTTCTCTTACTTAGGATGCTTCTGTTCTTAGGCAGCTACCCTTAAGTACAGTGTCCTATCCAGCTTAAATTTCACACAATACCAGAGGAATCCCACTATATGGACTTTTCAAAGTGAATAATCACTTTTTAATTAATACCCTTGTATTTGAGATTTTATGATAAAGTTTCTTTAGACTGAAGCCTGCTCAAACCTCACAAACTCCAAGATAAATCTCTGACATGATGTAGCTGCTGTCCTCCTAAAATTTTATTTTTATTTTTCCCTAACCTACCCTTGGCAAAGTTAATTTCTACCATGTTTCACAAGACTGCTATTAATGAGCCTTTAAGCTAGAGAAAATGCCTCCCCATGGTTGTGTTTTCTACCAATTATTAAAGAACAGTGAAGAGGATGTCATTAACAATCCTCAGAGCCACAGACAACTCTGTCATACACTGCACTGCTATAGGATCCTCAGCAAAAGAGCCACGTTTTATTGGGCTTTGGGTTAGGGCAAGGTTAAAAAAAATAGTAGTATACATATGATAACAAAGGAAAAGGTCTTCTTTTGCGGGCATCTTCAGAGAGAGAGAGAGAGAGAGAATATGAAAATGTAGATGAATGGATCAGAAATTCATTCAAGAAAAACACTGGGTAAGATAGATGAAAAGCCAGGGAAAACAATGCTGTAAAAAGTTCTTTAAGGCCAAAATAGCTTCCCTAACAAGGAGTGAGCATTCCAACTTATTCCCATGAGGCTGAGACAGTATATAAAATGGGTAACCAAATGTTATAATTACATTACTATAATGTTAATGAGGTCTACTGTAAAACATACCTGCCTTAAACCAAAACATTTTACAAGGGGTAGCAGAGTCCTTTGCTCCAACAACGTTCCCAGCACCCATCTTACAAAACAAAGTTTTTCTTGAGTGCTTTATAGTCTCTAATACTACTTCCAGTTATTTTTTTCACTTTCATAAAACAAAGATGTCTTTCTGTAATAAGAAAAGAAGTTCTAGACTTATTTGCCAATAAAGACAAGTATAGATGCATCTTTCTTTTCCTTTGTGAAACAGACCATGGAGAGATGGTTTGAGAAACTATTCAAGCTTAGACCTGATAATTTGAAGGCATGTGTTTGCAGATCTTTCAGGACAATGTTCAGATGGAAATCAGTGTCTCTGTGAATCAGTGTCTCTTAAAACTCTTTACAAAGGAAAAGTCTTTTAAAAAGTTTATCAGCAGTATCCTGAATCAAATGTGGAAAACCAAGAAAGGCTGAGGTCGACTTTTACCTCTGATTATAAGCAATATCCTTAACTTCAGAATCTCAGTTTTCTCATCAGTAAAGTATTATCAAATTTCATCTGATATACAGTGCATACGTTTTTGAAACATTTTACAACATAACGTAATAAAAATTATTCTCAAAATCTGACATAACCACACTGGGCATACAAACACACAAGAAATAAGTATGAGGCATGCACATATACCTGTAACTTTTTATCTTTGTGGTACTGGCAACTGAACCCTGGGCCATGTGCATGCAGGTGCTCTACTGCTGAGATATATTCCCAGCTTATGTTATTTTATTTTTATTTTAGGTAAGTTCTTACTTAGTTGCCCAGGATGATCTGGATATAACTGAAGGCACAGAGTTGCCTTCCAGCTAGCTACAATTATAGGTATATCCCATCACGGCAAGTTCAATCAGAAATTCCTTGAAATAACATGCATTCTTGCTAAGTGTGGTATTCCCTGCTATAGTCTATTTGAGTCTATCTTTTTAAATGCTGGCTCTCACCCACTAATAGACTAAGAATTGTTTTCAAAATGACAGTGTCTTGGGAATGGAAATAATTAGCACATAATCCAATAGCAAAGAACCTAACATATAGGAGGGCCATGACAAACATGTGCTTTTCTGTTTTCACTTTATACTATCCTACCATACAATTCACCAAAAAAATATAACTTCTGTTTTTCAAGGCAATCCAGAGAACTACATCACACCACTCCATTCTTCTGAAAACAGAAAGCTATACTGGGTTATATTGTCAAAAAGGCACTGAGTTATAGACTGTCTACAGTGGTTGGAACTCTACTGTATACAGGAGATTCTTTATATACTGTTCATTACTCACTTCAGCTTTGTGTAGGGATTATAATTCCCAAAAGCACCTCACTACTGTTAAAAGCAAAATAATAAAAACCGCCATATATGTATTGGAAATGGGTGCAAACCACTAAGGCAAGCCCTTCAAATATGAGTGCCTTCACCCAATCTACACTAAAAAAAAAATTGAAGACATGCTGACTATTTGTAAGATAATATCTAGAGATAAAAAGGGATACTCTGTTCTTGGGAAACCCTCCACACTGAAAGGGAAAAAATCTTTTAAGCCTTTCTGCATCCTAACATTTCAGAATAATCTGAACAACTGAAGAGATCCAAATATTCTAGGTAATAAAAGTTCCTCAGTTTAATGGTTTCTTTTTTACCTTGTGGTCATTTACAAGGAGGCCTTCATGATTACACTTACTCAAATAGCTTCTGTTCAGGCTTGTGTTTAGATGTCCCCTCAAACCCTGGTGTGGTCTTAGGTTGGGATTTTTCATTAGATGGTTGCACCTGAAGGATGTGATACTAGAATCCATCATTTCATGACACAATGCTAGGATCAAGGGCACTAGGATTAAGTATGTAAGTGTTACCCCCCTAAGTAGCCTGGGTAAGATAAAAGGGCAGAAACACAATAGCTTTTAAGGTCCCTTGTTTTTTCTATATTTTTTTTTGTTTTTGTTAATTTTTTTGTTGCTTCTGCTTGGCCACCATGACTTGTTCTGTGCTGTGAAACCACCCCTCCTTGAATGATGACTGAAAGTTCTACAAACTGTGAGTTAAATCTAGAGGACTAACATAATCCAGCATAAGTGAAAATGGCTCAATCTATACCCTTATTCCTCTGCAAATATACAGCTGGACTCTGAAGCTGGTGGCGGGGGTGCCCTCCTCTGGCTGGGTATTTCAACTTGGTAGAGGAAAAATCATACCAAGTTTTAGACTTTTTCCAGTGGACAGATGGTACTTATTTTCCACAGGAATTTTACTTATTCATCTGACTGGATCTCTCCAGAATTAAGGTGAAGAGACAGGTAATCCTTTCTGCAATAGCTTGAAAAATCAGGCTGGGAAATTTTGTTGGAATCCAAAGCTTTCCAAGCTTGTGTGGCTAATGCTGGATGTCATTTGGAGGTACCTTAATGCAAACTCACACTGGAAAACATGCTTCAGTGTTTGAGAGCAGCAGATAAGGTTGAAGAGTGGTGTACAAATCACCTGGTAAAATGAGATGAATACATAAATCCAAGCAGAGAATCTGAAGTAAAAATGTATTACTGACTCAAGAAATTATTTCAAATGACTTATACTACAATTTGGCTTTAAGGGACATCTCAGTCTATACATGCATTCCCTGTTGAATGGCCTTACCTATTCAAATGCTTAAAAACAGTCTGTTGTTAAATTTAAGATAAATCTTAGACCTCAGAAACAGGCAAAGGAAGGGGGAATTCAAGAGCAGAAAGGCAGTAAATGCTACTCTCAGGATCAATCTCTTTATATCCTTAAAGCTTGGTAACAGCATCTTTATGCCATAAGCATGCTACTTCCTTTTTATTTTATAGGGAATCCTTCTCTAATAACAATGGAATATCCTAGAGAAGTAAGGCAAAGCATTCTATCACTTCTCCTGCTTGGCAAAAATTCAAGATCCTGGAAAGATACTTAAAAAAAAAAAAAAAACACACAGTATGAGCACAACAATAGTGGCCAAAAAACTGAATCAAAACAGGAAATTTCCACAACTGAGAACTACTCTTAAATGTCTAATGTCCAGTATAGCATAAATCATATGATTATAAGGACCAGAGTACAAACCCTTCCTAAAATAACAATGAATCAATTACCTCCTGAACTGACTACTACCAGTGTCAGCTATAAAATCATTCTTTTTCTAAAGTGAACGATCTCACCTCTAAAAAATGACACATATCATAAACAGATTCTCAATGGCACAAAAGAAACAGTACTCTGAGCCATTGTGCTTCAAGCCACTTCAGAATTTGCTACAAGTGGAACAAATGAAATAAAGAAAAAACTATGAGGATCACCTTCTCAAGTGGTCAAAGAGATTACCCTGCACATGTGGCAGGGATGGGCATGCCAAGAAACACCACAGCATGTGCACCATGGGTGTGAACATGGATAAATGATAAAGCCCAGGCAGAAGTCTAAATCAACGCTGACACACAACAAATCCATACCATAAATCCAACCAACTAGAATCCTACTGAGGAAAAAAATATGTTTACAGACTATTTAAATAATTTCTAGAGGGGCCAGGGAGATGACTCAGTAGAATAAGCATTTGCCTGGGAAGCACAAGGGCCTAAATTCAATCCCTAGTTCCACCAAAGAAATAAAAATAAACAAATAATCCTAAAGATTCAACAAAGCCATTTAATTTCCAAAAAAAATGAATTACTCTTGAAAGGCACAAGATTTAAGAACTACCATAGAGGTGACACTAATTAATTTCCCAAATACAAGGTATATTGTATAACACATTGGTTGCCCCACAAAAAGGATACTCCTTAGCAGTTTTAACACAATGTATGATTTTTAAAAGGCATATTTCCTAAGTTATTAAATTTTACTTAGAATCAAAAAGAAAATTATCTTTCATCCCATGGGTACACAATATAAAGGGGGACCTACAAATTATCTGGGAACCTCCTCAGCAGAACATAACTAGAGTTTACAGTATTTATGAGCTAAATAATTAAAAGCTGATTACAGGGCTGAAATCCTACAGTCACTGTGGACTTTCACTGTGGACAAAATTCATCTTTGGATGGTGGGGAGCATGCAAAAATCATTAAGACAGAACGATATCATTATCACCCAATTAGTATAATCAAAGTTGTAAGCCCTGGTATTGCTCTTTAGAAATACTAAAATTTTCTTCTACTCACAGAGGTAGCATCTAAAACCCTATGTTTCAAACAAATTCCCCAAGTTATTCTGATGGGGTCATAAAGGTATTTAAATCATTCATTATTCAAGCCTTCACACTATAGGTTGGTTACCTCAATACCAGTAACCCAAAGGGACTTAACAGTGTTCCAGCAGCTACAGATGGTTGCCACAATAAGACACTCCCTCTACAGAAGGATAAGGATGGGGCCTTGTTGGATAGGGCCTCTGAAATAAGTAGGATGGGACTAAGAGAAAAAGAAGCAAAAACCAGCCAATGAAGCCTACAATGAGATTAGATTTCAAGTAATCTGGTGATACGGCTTTCAAGAGACTGGAAATGCTCTTGCAGAAATGTCTGTAGGTTTAGTGCAAATAATCATCTAGCAAAGCTGTAAATAATTATTCTAGTCTTCTTAATAGAAGGTAGGACAGAAGAAGAGTATTCTTAGGAGAACTTGGATCCAGGACTGATGCCAATGCCAAATTGTGATTCACAGTAGCCACTGCTTTCATGTGTACCTACTATCTGCTCCTCCCTAGACCCAATACCTACATTTCTCTCCCAAAATCACACATCATTCTTCCTAAAACTGTTGAGAGTGGGAAAATCATTAAAAAAGAACTAGTTTTGATTTTTGTAAGAAATAAAACAAATAAAGCAAGCATATTTTTCAGTGAAATAAGTGAGACACACATTTAAACATTATATTGTTTCTCTTGTGATAAACTGAAAGTGCAACTAAGGACCTAAGTGGAAAATAGATACTGAGAAGTAGGAAGAAAATGTTAAAATGGGGAAGGGGACAAAAGAGGGGAGAAGGGGAAAGAAAGAAGGAAGAAAGAAGAAAAATATAGACAAAGCCTTTGTAAGTAAGGAGATGAAGAAGGGTAGAAGGGAGGGGAGGAGATTGTGCAAAAAAAGAATCAAGATATATTACATACAGGTATAGGGCCTAGCAAGATAGCTTGGCTGACTAAAACACCTGCGTAGGCAAGCACAGGGACCATGGTTCAATCCCCCACCACATGCCATGCTAGCCCCATCCCCAGGGTAGTAGGCTGAGTCAGTGCCCCCCCACCCCCTGCAAAAAAAGGAAAAAAACACTACAGGTACAAATTCCCTGTGATGAATATGATCATTACCTATCAAAATTATACAAAAGGTAATTTTTTAAAAAAGAAAGCAATAGAACCATTTTTCAACTCAAAATGATTTGGGGAAAATATAACAAAGGATAAGCTTTTGGAATAATATGGTAGATATAAACAAACAAAAGATAGGATTAAGATTTAGATTCCAGTTCCAGTTCATTTTTAGTGCTAAGTGTGAAATTGAGCTGGTTGTGTGACCTTGCTAGACTTCAGTTTCCTTAACAGTACAGGAAAAGGAGGGAGAAGTGATGATAATGATCAAGGCTTTTTGAGATCTAATTGTAATTAATTTATAGCTTTGTGGATAACGTTTTTTATTGTGATTGGAATCAATATGTAAGTCAACCTGATTAAAGTCCTATTGATCCAAAAAGATTTTTAAAAAATGGTGTCATTCCTTTGGTGTTTTATCTACCATCAGAAGTACCCAGGAATGCTAATATAATAAGAGTGAAAATCATCACAGCTCCTAATTAATGTCAGCAAACTCTCCAGTGACACTCATTTGTCCCTAGATTATACTTTTGTGCTTTTACCACTACACAAGCATTCAGGCCATCCTTTCAGACACTTGTGCATAACTACAGCCACTCACAGCTCTATAAATAATAACAGCCAGGCACACAATGACCAGCCACCTGTGAAATTAGCATTAAACAGTCTGATGTGGCCCTCCTTTGACTCTTTGCCCTAGGTTGAAAATCTGGTTGAGGCTATCAGAACAGAGTTGTATTATACTTCCCTAGGAACTGTGGATAACGAATGCTCCTATAACCAATTCAGGACAACCTTTCCACTGTACAGCATTTTTTCCACTGTACAGCATTTTAATACAAAAGGCAAAGAATTTAACAGCACTAAATCTCCAGTATTTATTTCTTAGCTTTGAGCCCCAGAAAACTGGTAAGAAAAGCCTCTAGTAGTTCCAAAAAATTAACACAGCATCACTTAACAATGGCACATAAACCAAGTAGGAAAAGAAAGTAAAAAGGAAAGATCTTTTTGACAGAGTGCTGCACACTGAACCCAGGGTCTTCTCATTGAGCTACATTCCTAGTCCCCTTTATTAAATTAATATTTTTTTCATTTTGAGTGATGACCTCACTAAGTTTCCTATGCTGGGCTTGAGAGTCTCCTGCTTTAGGCTCTCCTTGTGCATGGATTACAGACATGGACCCCCATGCCAGGCTGGAAAGACCACTTTAGAAAATAAGTAGCTATGATAGTACACATTGCGAAAACACAGTCCTATTTATTATTTGTGAAAGTGATTTGCCTTTGTTTTTAATGCATTTGGTCGTTACAGGGTATCACTATGCAGCTCGGATTCAGTGATTCCCCAGCTTGCAGCTTCCCCAGTGCTGGGATTACAGGCATATACCACTACACCTGGACTCAGGCAGGGTCAGCGTGCCCACAGGGCAGGGCTGGCAAGGCGTGTGGTGGCAGGATCAAACTGTGGTCCCTATGCTTGCTCAAGCTTGCCTAAGCAGACATTTTAGTCCACTGGGCTATCTCACTGGCCCCTATCTTTAAAACTAAGACAGCAACAATTTCTGTGAAGCTCAGGAAGTAAGCACTGTCCTAACACATAATATAAAAACATGGTCTTCCCAATGCATTCAAGAGACATATTTATAGCAAACATTGTGTTATTAGGCCCACTGCTAGAGTTATTAAGCAAAGACCAGTGTTCCTAAAACTGTACTAGCATGCACATATGCTGAAGAGTACAACTACGCATAGTAATTTATTTTATACACAAAGGCTTAAGGAAATGAAATATGAAAACAACACTCATTTCTCAAAGTTCAGCCTATCGCTAGACTACAATCCATAGGCACACCTCACTCTAAACACACACAGTCAAGTTTCCTAGGATAAATCCAACTCCATGTAAAACAACAAGAATAAACACCGGCCAGTGCTTAAATGTTACTGATAATAACAAGCCCTTTAGGGTCCTTCACTGGCCCTCATTGAGTAGAGGACCAAGCTGACTCCTAAAGGCTCAAAAGCTCATCTGCCTGTCCCATGAAACAGCTAAAAAACAACTTGCTCACATGATTGTACTTACAAGAATACAGAGCATACATTTTGTATCCATCAGCTTAACTGTTACCTGTTGCAGGGACCAAAAATACACAAGGCCAAAAACTTAAAGGAAGAAAGATTAATTTTGGAATATAGTGCCTTGGTAAGATGACTCAAGGAAGAAACATCACAGTAGAAAAGCATGGTTACAGTAA
This sequence comes from Ctenomys sociabilis, assembly GCA_004027165.1. NCBI lineage: Eukaryota > Metazoa > Chordata > Mammalia > Rodentia > Ctenomyidae > Ctenomys > Ctenomys sociabilis. The sequence goes on from PVKA01004557.1 coordinate 11,984, forward strand.
AGTTCCTCATTTCATGATACTGGGAAGCAGAACATATAGGAAGATTGCCAGAGGAAAATGAAGTTCCCAAGGTGATGCTTCCCTGCCCCACCTAAATCATACAGAAATATGCTTTACTAATCCCCCATGCAATAAAGTTTATAATCAAGATTAACCAGCACAACTTTCTCTTCGCTTACCATTCTTTAGGATCAGGCTTACTAATTTCTCTGGACCACTGTCTATATCTCTCCATAGGAACATCATGCATCTCTGAATCTAAAGTTCTGTATCCATGAATATGTCTTAGATTAGTATGTCTTAAATCTGACAACACATTATAAGCAACTAGAGACCTTTTTAAACAATATTGAAAGCTAGGCATGGTAGAAAACGCATGTAATCCTAAAACTTTGGGAAGTTGACATTCGAGAACCACACATTCGAGTTTAGCCTGGGAAACTTAGTGAGAATTTGTTTCAAAGTAAAATATGGAAAGGGCTGAGGATATAGTTCAGTGTAAGTGCCAAGGCTTTGACTATTAGTGTAACAAAACAAAACAACTCAAGTATGACCCAAATAGAATTGTTCTGAAGTAGGATCCTGAGCAATTAAGATCCCTGGGTGATTCTAACGCACAACCGTAACTGAAAACCACTATTACTAGGCTAGTGCTTCTTCAAGTGTGATCTCTGCTTCAATTGTACAAGCAGCATCTGGGAACCTATTTTAGAAATTCAGTTTTTGAGCCTCACTGAGAACAACTAAGTTTGATCTTCAGCAACACAAAGGAAAGGGTTTGCAAATTTTCAGTACTCAAATCAAAGGAGTAAGAAAATCTGAAGATGGGGTCCCATTGTGTTTTAACAAGTCTTCCAGTAATCATTAGGCACCTTCATTAGACTCAAAGTTCTCGGGACCTTTAAGAATTAATGTACTATTAATTCACTTTTAGGATATTTAATAACCTGTATTTTCAACTATACAAGGTCTTCTAAAGGAGGAAGTGTATTTTCCATTCATTTCTAATATATCTGTAGCCAAGACAAGTAGGTGCTTCATTTGTATTTTTTTAGTTATTATCCACTATTCTCCTTACAGAAATATATGTCACACCCCCTAGACAAAGGGGAGATCTCTGAACCAAGATGAACTGGCATGAGTTGTCTGTCTCCAGAAACTTAATGAAATACCAATTCCCTCCCATCCCACATGCATCTACCATCGCAACCAACACCATTAAAAGATTATCTTTATTTGATCAAGAGTTACAAAGGAAGAACATGATAAAATTCCCTGACTTAACTTTTTCCAAAATCACCTTTTTAAAAAACTGGAAATGATTTTATATGAAGCAAAATTCACCACGCATCACACTGAATGCAAAACACTGTACTGGACATCATTAAAGATTCATGGGCTGGGGATGTATTTCTGTGGTACAATGTTTGCTCATTAGCATACATGAGATCCTGAGTTTAATACTCACCACTGCAAAATCATGTATTGCTTAAACATCAAAGCCCTAACGCATTACAGTAAAACACTAGTGCCTAAGAAAGTATTATTCTAAACCTCAACTTTCCAAAAGAAATGGTGCACATAAAACAAACATTTATAAAACTGCTCAAGAAATACTACCTGCTTCTACCATGGCATGAAAACAATATCTTCAATCAAACCAAAGTATTTTCTCTGAATTACAAGTGGCACAAAATTCTTTCAGGTGTTTTAACTAGTTTGAAAAAACCCACTACCATTCCTTAATACAACGAGAAAACTTAGGTAGACTGTAAGCTCTTAAGTGACCAATCAGAAATAACATGGAGCAGGCATTATGAGGAAAATATTATCTATTTAGCAATATATTATATACCGCTATCCTTTCCTAATTAGCTTGTGGCCACACTGCCAGTCATCTGGAGCTAAAGTAAGACATGTACATTCATAGTATACTTTAGATGCTGTATATTATGTCTTTAAACCTGTTAAGCTATTCCATTCACAAAAGGGCTACTAAAAGCAGTGTCAAACTGCAGAGTTTATGATGGTTAATCCAATAGCTACTTTCTGAATTTATTTTCTCATCTCAATGAAATATGTAAGAACCAGATAGGAATTTGGGGCCCACTCTAAAGTAAGATGTTTCCCGCAAACCCAGGGGGGATTAATGCTCAGTGAACTGGTGGTTTTCTTTCATCAGTTAAACAACAGAGAGGACAAAAATGGCTATGCATACAACATATGCTAACACTTGTGCTTCACAACACAGGGAAGTGTATGAAAGTCCTATAACCTTAGGTACCTCAAAAATAAATAAGAATAAAGCAAAGATGCAGCCATATGCTGTGATAGTTCCTATTATCTAAGTTTCCAGGGCTGCCAAGTTAAACAGGGAGAGTCCTTGCTACTCTCAAGGTTGCTGAAAAAACAGCAGATTGGACCTCTAGTAAGGGATTCAGGCACAAAGAAGTCACTTCTGCTTGTATTTCTTATGATCCACAGTTGTATTCATGTCTTACATATTACTTTGAAGAGCAATTGGACACGAAATTTTAAAATATTCTTAAAGGTTTTTCCAGGATGCATACAATCTGTGCCACACCAAGATGGTCCTTGAACACTTTCAATTACATAAGACTGACTTATAGTTTGAAAAGCCCTGTCTCAACGGTGTTCCTGAAACAGACCAAATACTGTATCTGTATTTATTCCAACTAATAGGCACACTTATAAAAATAAATCTAAAGTCTTAGAAACCACAATCCACATACACATTTAGAGACATTTATCATGTACAAATTTTTCAAATTTTATCTCCCCTTAATGCAGACTGAAAATTCCTAATGTTTGTTTCACAAATAATTCCCCTACCAAAACATGATTAGAAGCTACAGTTGTGTCTGACCTCCTCCAACATCAGTCATCTGACAATGGTAACTACATTTCATTTCTCTTGCTTACCACCATCATGTCATGGTTATCATCATTGCCTTCCTAGGGTAGTGCTTTTTGTAAACATCCTTTTGCCCACAGTCATCACAGCTTTTAGGATTCTTACAGTGATCTCACTTTAACTTCATGGTAATAATACTGCCTTCTTGGCCGTATTTTCCAATGTTGTGAGAAAAACCCATGGACTTCCCTACTGATGGATCACCTCTAAAGCAGTCTGTGGAAAGAATGACAGCTCCTTATCTTTTCTTACTACTTTCCCTAGTCAGGTTGGTTTGATTTGTCTACTCACAGGAATGTTGTATTATTTGTTCGTTTGTTTGTATTTTAGGGGAGGGTCTCCAGAGTGTTAAGGGTCTCACTACTAGACTGGACTTCTAGTGATCTGCCTGTTTACAGCCTCCCAAAAGCTGGGATTACAGGCCTGCGCCACCATGCCCAGTCTCAATTGCCAGCTCAGCACATTCTGGGGGCAGGGCCACACAACAGGCCCAGGGATCAAACCTGTTTATAGGCGCTTTTCAGATGAGTTTTAGCAAAGTAAGACTTCAGGGTATAAGAATTATCTTTGAAACTGTTTTCATTCTATAGTACAACTTTGAGATCAACTAGATCATTTCTTTGGAACTGAACTACAGATAAGGTGGTAAGGAGTAGTGGGCCACCTATGTCTGTCATCTGGGCCAAGTGAGCCATCAACATTTCTCTGGGTGGTAGAAGGAAAGTCCTTCTTTGAATCTGGTACCATATTCCATACAAGCCATGTCTAGATGTTGGGAGGACACTTCAGGTAGCTCCTGTTTTGAAGCACAATAGAAACAAAGACCAGCTGAGTAAGTATTTGAGTATTTAGGAGGGCTGGAGATTACAAGAGTGAAACAGATATCTTTGGCTAGACCCTGAAGTATACTGCCTCACTCCCTGCTTCAAGGATAAGGTGGAAGATGAAATTTCTGCTGTGTACAGGCATACCCTTGGGATGTGTGGTGTGGTTTTCCCCTTGATGCAATCAGGAGGGTATTGCCAAGCAGGTTTTCTATTGCCTAAAGGCTTATAACATAAAATCAGAAAATTCACTATTCTTGGCTAGCAGAAAGAAACCTTTCTTATCTAGGCCTTTGAGCATTAATAGAAATCCAGGGGATTCATCACATCACTTCTTAAATCCCTAAATAAAGTTGGCACAGTCTGCCTTCTACCTTTTTGTGGCTTCATGTGCTTCTTTGATACATCATGACAAAGTTCTTATCTCAAGGAGAAACATATTGGTAGGAAGGGAGCTATCTCTATCTTGGCTAAAGTAGAAGTCATGGATCTTAGCATTTTTTTAAATGCTCTCACAATGATTTTTGATGTACACACATGTATAGGAACAATCACATTATCCTATAGCATCAGGACAAAAATAAGACCAAAGACGTGTGCTCAATTGGGTAATTCTCCAATGACAGCCAATGCTACGTGCTGGGCACATTACTAAATTCTTTATTCTCATTAACTCATTTATTTTTCATAAAAACTTTTATATGAGAATAATTTTCAACACCATTTCTTATATGGAGAGAGGCAGCACTCAGACTTTCAAGTAAATCACCCAAGGTCAAACAATTCAAACAGTGGAGGTAGGATTAACCTCATGCTGTTTGATTCCTTGAGCTCACATTTTTAAATACTATGTTCTTTTACACAGTGTAAAGGTAACTTACCTTCATGCATGGATTTATTAAAATGTATTCAAACACATTAAAGCATTATTCCTCCAGTAATAAAGTCAAGGAACACAAGAATAAAAAAAGATTGCTTTAAAGGCTTATAATATAAAATCAGAAATTCATTGGCATCATCTCTGGATGGAGAGGTATAAATCACGAAGTCCTAGCTTCTTAGATCAGCTTATCACAACCTAATACCAGTCTACATTTTCAAAGTTAATTCCCATTTTAATACTTAAAGTATGTGACAAGAAGGACCCTATATCTTTATCGGGCTACACAGTTCTTTCTAAAGCACTTGTAAACATTTAACAAATTAATAAGAAAGGATTAACCTAAAAGGAAAAAAATTGCAGAGTAACAATTCACATGTAGGGCAACATAAATAAAAATGTCTGAATTGATCCTAGATCTTTCTTATCTACTTGTGCATACCTAAGGCTCTGTCAGCTTCAATGATCTAGAGATTAGCCAGGACCATGGCTCTAGACAGTCCAGTTTTCTTTACAAAACAAAAGGAGAATGGAAGTCCCCATTTCTTAGTTTTAAAACAATTCAGGTCACATGATAGGCAGGTATAAGATAAAACTGAGACAACCACATCCAACAAAAACATACCAAGAGAAAAAAAAAAAAAAAAAAACAGTCTCTAGGCGAGCATAGTAGCACACACCTATAATATCAGAACTCAGGAAGGTGAGTCAAGAATATTTCAGGTTCAAGGTCAGTCTGGAATATATACCAAATTCAAGACCAGTATTGGATTTCATAGTGAAATCCAACTCTATCTCCCTGCAAAACAAGCACCCAATCTCTGGAACTGATTTCCAGCAATGAATGTTCTCAAAAACCATTCTTTTCCTCAGCCCTAGTGATCATTCTTCTCTGTCTTCCATATCCACCTTGACCAAGGGGACCTGGAAATCTATACATCACCAACATACGGAATTAGAACTGCATGTCTATGCTACCACCATGCCTTGTTTTGTTTCCCTTCCACTCTAGACTTTTCATGTCACATTGAAATCATCTACGGGTGTATAAACTGATATTCTTTCCATATTACGCTGAATATCTTGAGAGCAGAAACAATACTTATATATTTCTCTATCCAGTGTTTAAAACAGCACCTGGGACCTAGCTGAACTGAATCTGTGTTCTGCTAATTACCTCAAAGCCAAATAATTTTCCCCCTTGGAACCAAAATCACCTTTATCATTACTCCCCTCTTCATTTCTTGCTAATGCTATAAGGGCGGGACTATTCTTGAAAGTAGGTTATTAAAGTAGGAAGGCAAATTATCTAAGAAAAACCTGTTTATGCATACAGAAAGATCTCTTGGTGCTTTAGGAGGTTTGGAGCTGGGGAGATTTCATATTAATGTGTGGGAGACATAAGTGCAGAGATGTCAGAGCATCCGTGGGGCTAGTAATCCACAGTCCTTCCTGCAGCAAGCTCTGCTTTGCCCCACTATGCAAACACAGCACAACTTAAGACTTAAGAGGTACCAAGTGAAGCCAGGCCTACTTTGGTGATGTACTTATAAAACCACCTGTCCATTAGATATTTTGGGTAGCAAATGGTCCTAACTTACATAAAATCTTTTTTTCTTTTTTAAGTACAACTGACTGGTGTTCATAAACACATTAGTTTTGTATCTGTCTTCTAATGGTGCTGATAAGTCCTTCTAGATGTACCTTGGGGGAGGGGGTGAAAGAAAGTTATACACAGCAATGAGAGACAAATAATTGGCCTATAGAAGAAAGGGCATCCTTCTTTTGTTCTCTAGTAGATCTGTGAAAACTCATGTTTTATATGTATACTATTTGAGAACTTCACAAAGGGCTTCTTCTATGAAACCTTCTGAAAATCTGTGACTTATAGTAAATTTAACAATTTACTATAATTTCATATAGCTTGCCCAGTATACTGCATACCATGTAGTACATTCCTAATAGTCCATCTACTTCAAGTAAGAACCACTGGCCCCAACTACATTGAAGGTAAGAGACAGGCACCTCAAAACATGTCTTAATCAGGAATGTTCTTTCTGTGCTTCTTCCACTTGAACTTCTGGAAAGCACTTTAACTCAAAGCTGAGAACAGTATCAAAGTTGTAATAAACTTGAAGCAAGTCATTCATGCATACAAACTCAGAATCTAATATAATAGATATTTTATCACCCACACAAGGTCTCATAGTTTTCACTTATAAAAGACCAAAACACATGCTTTTATATATAACAAAATCTGGAAGAAACCAAATGGTATATGTCAAGAACAAAAAGGAACAGAGGTATAGCTTTGTGGCATACTGTATGTAGCATTTCCAAGGGCCGGGGTCCAATTTCTAGCAACAAAAAAGCCCATAAACGGCCAGGGGGATAGGTCAGTGGCATAAGCACCTGCCTGGCAAGTATACGGTTAAGTTCAATCCCAGGTGCAAAAAAAAAAAAAAGCCCATAAAAAAAAAAAAAAACAATAAAAAATATGCACAGCTTACATCATGCTGGTACCAAATGACAATATCTGATTAACTTTACTTTCTCTTTCATTATACATTATCTGAAAAAAAGACACAACCATACCAATTACATACCTGTTTATGCTCTGAATTTCACATTTATATCACTCTGACCATCCATCAAATTATTTTTTTTTATAAAACAAAAAGTGACAGGTACTAAGATACATGTCACATAGTAGGCACTGTCCTCATGGTTTAACATGTGCTTTACACTTCACAACAACCACTATGGTAAGAACTACAATTACCTCTTTTTCTGGCTATAGTTTGATTCACTAAACCCTCCTATATAATTTCTTTATCTTTTTGCTTTGGTTTATGGCTCTTATTTATTCTCAATAATCAAATTAACTCTGTGGATCAAGAAACAAGTACAACAATGGACTGACAATATACTGCCTTGTGCACCCACAAGCTCTAGTCTGCGTCATTAATTCCCAGTAAATAAAGGCAACAAACAGCTAATAAGAAAGGAAGAGAAAGAGATACAAATGCAAACACATCATAACCTGAGGAGCAATTAGGACTTTAAATTTGAGAGCTAGCTATTTCCAGCTAAATGCAGAATGATACGTATATTTCCACTGCCATTAATGTCAGGAAGACTGCAGCTAATCTCATTGAATTTATAAATGAAACTCATTCTGTGAACATTACATAAGTCACCCCTCAATGTCCCACTTCCTGGATAGCAGTCAACACTTGGAAGGCAGTCAATTTCTTCCTCTCCATAGAACAGAGTAGAAAAATTCAGTGATGCTGTATACATGCTAAAAAAATATTCACTAAATTTGTTTAGATATGATTTTATCACTCAATTATGGCTGAAATAATATGATTTATGCTCCCTGTTCAAGTGTGACATGTTTAACAAATTATTCAATATTGGTTTATCCAGCTATATTAGACTGACAGCAGCATTTAATGTTAATCAGGGATATTCCTATATATCAATTTTAACTTCTGTATAGTTCAGTGAAATTATCAGAGTTGCAAGACGTCATCAATATGCTTTATGTGTTGAGACTTGAGGTGTTGATTTTTACACCATTACATGTAGTGGGGAAAAGAATGTAAATGAACACATCTGTTTAAGTTCCCTCATTATTTTATGGTTTGAACACCTGAAGTTTCATCTTGGAAAACTGCTGGCATGCTCTCTGGAACTGTGAGACTACATAATTCCATCGGAATACATCTTTCTGTCTTCACTGAAGGATAAGGGTGTAAAACCCTTCCTCACAGGAAATTGGCTTCTCCAGTCAGCTCATTATCATCTTTCCTCTTCTGGGACCCAGTTTTTCTCAGTTCTTCTTAATCAAGTCACCTGTGTCCACTCAAATCCCTGTCCACACAACCTTCTCTATCATTCAACTCACATCGATCACTCCATTTCAATCACTGACTGATATCTGATTATTTTATATGGGGACACAGTAATCTCCTTTCTTGGGCCTTTCTACTCACTTCTCTACACTTCACAGTTTGCAAGTCACATGCTAGTGGTGTTGAAAGTGTCCTAGTTCAGCAAGCCTATTACTAGGACATGATTTCTTTTCTTTTTTTTTTTTTTCTTTTTGGTGGAACCAGAGATTGAACTCAGACCCTTGCACTTGCCAGGGAAGCATTTATTCTACTGAGCCATCTCCCTGACCCCCAGAACATGATTTCTAATCCTATGCAAAAAATAAATAGTACATTCAGAAGCTAGATTACCTGGGTTTGAATTGAACAGGTTATGTCCTTTCCCTATGTCTGTTTCACCACTTAATAACACAATAATTTCCCCAATGTTGTAAAATTAGATGACTTAATGAAAGTAAATACTTATGAAGTACTACTAACATAAAGTAAATATTTTTTAACCTATAGTCATTGTTTCCTTCATTTTATATAACCTAACATGATGCCCTCATCATGAGAAAGCAAATGGCTTAGATGTGAACAAAGAGCTCTTAAGGGCAATGCTCATGATTAAGATAATAATTTTACTTTATCTCATTGATCAGTCACTTTCTGATAAACCAAATATTTACTGGACCGCTACCATGGACTGATTATTACATCAAATTCTGTAAGTCTCAAGGAAGAGAGACTGAACCAAAGTTTGACACTTCCACAAAGAAGAAGCGTATCTTAAATAGGTTAAAACTCTAAATATCTGAAATATAAATGTTCCTACAAAAATTTACTAGGTAAATTGTGTACATGTCTCAGATCACAATATGCAGATAGAAAGGAGCTTAATACTATGAAAATTTGTATCATTTTAAAATGTCCCCTTAATGTTTAATGTTAAATGGGTCCATGTTAGCATGACTAACAATCACTAAAGTATAGAAGGATCAATGAGTTTCTTTTTCCATCCCATCACTTTTGTTCCACTACCGTACACATGCGCATGCACACACACACTTATATAGGGTACATATAGTAGCCAAATGCACAAAGACAGGAAAAGACAGGAATTGTGGTTGTCAGGGTCTAGAAAGAGGGAAAATAGGCAATAAGAACGGTTCCAAAATTTAAATGTATTTAACATTCCTGAACTGCATTCTTTAAAATAGCTATAGTGATTAAGATTCTGTTATGTATGTTCTACAACAATTTTATAAGACTTTCTTAAACAAATGCCATTCAAATACAGTTCACCAGAATATATATACATACAAATTAAATTATGCAACTCAGTTGTTTTTCACATGTAGACTAATCAACAACTAGAGTAGAGATGGGTGTGGTGGTACACATCTATAATCCAAGCCATTCAGGAAGCTGAGGCAGGTGTAGTCCAACTAAGAGGCCAGCTTAGGCAATTTAGCAAGACATTGTCTCAACATAAAATTATATACAATAGGTTGGATATTTGCTCAGATTTTCTACTGTTTGAGCTCAATCTGCAGTACCATGTGGGAGAGGGGGTGACAAAAAGGAAAGAAAAGAAACCAAACCAAACCTTGGGTGTGGAGGCTTCCCTGGTAAGAAGGCAGTACAGAAAAGAACATAATTGCCAACACAGGCCTAAAACAAAACACAATAGATCAAAACAAAAGATTATACTTTTAAATTATCAAGCTAGTCCTTCTATTCCTCTTGGAAATTCCTTACAGTTCTCAGCTATGATTACTAAACTTGCATGAACAACCTGGAAAGTGAGTGAAGAAACTTGACAAACATTTGGGCTATAAAGCTGTAGAGGAGAATGAACAGGTCTGGTTTCACAACTCCAAATAGATGTAAGTCCTTAAAACTACAGATTTTAGTGCTCTTTACTGAGCAATCCTAAAATCAAGGGGCTGTATGTCCCTCTCCCAGAGTCTCAAATGAAAAGCTCACCAGCTAGCTACCTGATACCAGATTCCCATGACCACATATTTTGCATGGTAGCAACACTCTCACTAATGAAAAAGAGGTTTCCTCATAAATGAAATATGGAGTTCTCCATGCTCAAGTCATGCAAACTTTGCATCTGTCAAGTATCTATACCTTAAAAAAATGAAAATAACTTAACCAGACTGGAATGCTAAGTACCACTTTTGTTCATACATATGGCCAGCTCAGCGTACCACTTTTCAGTTTAGTTCAATACTTTCAACCCATATAAGTTACCCAAAATGTCCTCTGCCCAGCTGAACGTCTTCTTAGATGGTGCAGGCATATAATCAAGCTGTTCAACCCTGCAGTTTATCACTCATCACCATAAGAGTTGCCTTGATAGTTTTAAAACAAAAAGCACACAACTCTAGTACAAAAGTAGTTCCTTATGGCAAACATTCCTAACACCAGGGCATAGCTAGCAGGGAAGCATGTTATATACATCATGTTCCTATCACTTCATGTCTTTAGGAAATTATTAGCCAGCATTAACCTGGCCTAAATTGCTCAAGGAATTGTCAAAATCCATCCCATTTATGCTAAAAATATCAAATGGCCTTGAGTGGCTGGATGTATCGGGACACCCAGAATATGACCTTGGGTTAGTGACCTGGACCAGGTAGCTTTAGAAGATAAGAAACAAGTAAGACCCATCCTCCTCCAAATTCAAAGACTCTGCCTTGAATTCTTAAACAAATTCTGTATAAATTCCATCCAAGATACAAACTTGCAGTCATATCCCAAGTATCAGGTTAGTTGTGACAAGCAATTTCAGACAGGACAGAACTTACTACAGTTTAAGGCAGCTAGTTAATACATCAGCATACCACAGCACAGCATTAACCATATACCAAGGGAGGAGCAAGTAGTAGTATAGGTCAACCACTGCTCTAATACATCATAGATATTAACCCTTATCATCAATACCCTGCTGCCTTCTGTACATTTGCTATCTACACTTTATAGATGAGGAAATGAAGATACAGAACAAAGCAATATGTCCAATATCAAATAGCTACTAAGTGGTCAGTGATAAAAATCCAGATTCTCAGTCTTGTCTGTCCAAAATAGAATGGAGAGAAATGATAGCCAGTAAAACCCAGAAGGGTGAGCAGATGTTATTAGTAAGGTAAATATAACCAAGGTACTTTATGTACATATTCTTATAAATTCAGTCACTTAAGAAAAACATGTACTCATACTACCCTTGGCTTTTACCCACACAGCATCCATTTGAGAGGAAAACAGAAATCTTTGGATCGGAAGGAATGCCACTCAATCATTCACAATGTATTCCTGAGTGATGGTATCTCCCATGCCCCTGGGCAGTTTCCTCCTCTGGTACAGCAGAGACAGGTCAAGCATCCTGTTTTAGGTTCACCCAAAATATATTTAAACTTTTTATTAAAGGGTACAACATTGACATTGTTATATTCATTTTCTGTAGCTACTTAGAGGTATGAAAATAAAACCTGAGCTTCATATATTTGCCCATTTTTACTCGATTAACAGGCTTGCATCCCCAGAACTTTATAATGGAGATGTATGACAGAATACATTCTGAGATGGAGGACCCAATCCTTCCCTTTTATTTCTGATAGCCATAGGGAACATAACTTGACTGAAAACTATCCTCACTTGCAACAATAACCTACAACAACCAGCCTCAGCTACTTTTTACCCCCTTATGGTTGTTTCTGCAGACGTCTCTAAGCCAGGTGAGAAGACTCATAACTCTGCCAAGTGTCACCCAGCCCCCACTCCAAACTATTCTTAACACTGCTATAGAAACTGCTACCTCTCAGAAGAGAGGCCCTGAAAACACACTTGACAAAACAAAAAATAGGCAGGCAATGGGGAACCATTTCTGATAACCCTGAAAATTCTAAGCCCCACTGGGCTATGATAACAAGGCATGGCTTTGTAGAAAGAGATACCTTAAAAGCTACTACAGTCACAATTTCTGCCCCATTATTTACACAAAAGCACAGAAGCATCAATCATGCAGCCACTTCTCAGCCAAGCTGTCACCAGGGAAAGCTGTCACCAGAACAGCTAAGGCAGTCTTAAGACTCCCCACTGCTACACCAAGAAATATCTGCCTACCCTAAGATGTGGCTACTCTGCAAGACTCCATGTAGATCTGAAAAACACATAAAGCTGTGCATATGAGCCTACTTCTCTAAACTCTCTCATACACCTTTGGTTACTCAAGAGCCGTGGTGGGGAACCTTTTAGAACTTTTAGAACTTTAGAACTTTTAGAACAGCTGCAGCATGTACACCATAAGTCTACCACCACTAGTCCAAGGTAATGCTGTGTGCCCCCACCCACCCACTCCCGCACAGTAATGCAGTACAGGTCCCAAAAAAGTCTTGCTTGAGTGGTTCTATTGCCAACTTGTGACCCTTATCTCAGATATAGCGGGATAAATGGGTTGCACTAAGAAGAGCTAGAAACATCAGAGGACTATTATCCCTGATAAACTGCAGAAAGTGGCACAATAGTAAAGAGCCAAGAGCAGAGGAGAAATGAAGTGAGTAGCAGAAAGAAAATCCCAGAGAGGGAGTAGAAGCTGCTGAAAAAGCTTGATAGAATCACCAAGTGAACTATGAGACTCAGATGTGGAGAAACTGACTTGGATGGCTAGGAGCCACTGAGGACTAGCACATTAAGAACTAAGAGACACTGATACTCAAAGCTCAGAGTAGTGAGGTGAAATGCTCAAAACCATGAGATTCAAAATCCTGAGCTGCAAAATTCAAGGTAGCTGCACTTTGCCAATTTATAATTTCTTCCCAAACTAACAAAATAACCTTTGACCAGATGATAATAAGTCTTGGGGATGTGTTCACAAGAACATTTTAAACATACTTCTTGAGTTTCAAGGTACAAGTATGACTGCTTTCTCTGGAGGCATTTCTCCTTCCCCTGTAAATGGCTCCTATGTCTTAATGTCACCTTTCATCTGTCTTCATCTCTTTTTATGAGGAAGCCAGCCATTCTGGAAGGAGGCTCATGCTAGTGATACCACAACTGTAACCTTAGTTACCTCTTTAAAGTGCCTAACTCCAAACAAAGTCGCATCCTGAATATTATGACGTCAACACAACAATTCTTGGAGGAAATGAATCGTTAACTGCACAATATAGGAAGTAAAAACTAATAAATGAAAAAGCTGAGGAGAGACGTAATAATGACTTAACATTCTACCTACAGAGCCCAAAAGGATAGGATAAAGAAAAATGGACAGAAGAATTGGGTGAGGAAGGTTCTATCTACATTTAAAAGAGAGAGTCATCATTAGCTTCAACAGACTGTAAAAAAAAAGTTGAAATTCTATATTATGAATTCATGTGAATAAAAACCATTTATTGCACGATGCTAAGTGTTCCTAAGAAGCTGGTAAAAACCAGCAAGTCACCTCAATTTAACAATCATTTTCACAGGACAAAAGAGAAACCAAGGCTTTATTTAAATAGTTTATTTTATTGTGGAATTTTCTCTCTCTCTCTAATGGAAGTCTTGTAATTTTAATTTTTTCTTTTCTTTTTGTAAGACAAGGTCTCACTGTGTAGTTGAGAACAGTATAGCACTCATTAAGTAGCTCTGGCTGGCCTCAAACTCACAGTGATCTTCCTGCCTCAGCCTCCCACATGCTGAGATTACAGGCACGCACAACCATGCCCTAGGAAATTTTGTGATATTAACAAAGATGACCCTGAACTGCTCCAGGGCTCAAGCAATCCTCCTATCTCAAGTTCCTGAGTAACTTTACACGTGTGCAGCCATACACCCAGCTTTCCCTTTTCTAACCTCATAAAGTAGTGTGTTTTCATATGATTTTTTGAAAAATTATAGCCTGCTGAGTGCGATAGCATAAGGGAGCCTGAGACAAAGGGATTGCTGTGAGTTTGAGACCAGCCTGGGCTACTTAGGGAGACACTTTTAAAATATGTACATATTACGTCCCATAGTATTCTTTCACCACTGTTTCATCATTGAAGCTTTAAGAGTAACTTTATTGCCAGGAGCCTATATATTCTTCATAGAATAAACACTTTCAGCAGATTTCACACAACAAATGCTCTCTGAGCTTTCTCTATAATGAGAATAAAAATGTTTTGGAATATTACTCTTAAAAGAAACCCATAAATTCAATGATTTTTAAATATTAGTTATACAAAATAGTAAGATTTGTTTTAGATGTCTGATATATCTATGTAACATACCATCATCATTTTCAATTATTTTTCTACCTCACACCTGAATGAATCTCCCCCTGGTTTCCTCCCAATTCTACAAAAGTACACTTTTAAATGTCATCTCACAATTATTTTATTCATATTTTTATATTTTAGCTTTTTCATACTATTAATATATTAATATATTTAATATATTATTTAATATTTGACAATATTTAATATTTGGGTTCCAAGACTGGATTATTAGCATGAATTTAGCATAATGGTCTCCAGTTCTATTTTCCTTCAAAGACACAATTTCATTCTTCAAGGATGAATAATATTCCTTGGTGTACATATGCCCTGTGTTTTTACCTATTTGATGTGTTATATGGCATCTGAGCTATGTTCACAGCTTCTGTACTATATGAATTCCCTGCTTCTTTTTAAAACTGCTTGATAGTATATAGAAATATCAGTACTCCAGAACTAGTACAACTGGTTTTATAAAAAGTAGCAGATAAAAAATTGTCTAGTATGGCAGTTCTTACAACTGTCAACATAAGGGATCAATGTAGATTTCCAAAGATGGCTGAAGATGGATGAATGGATGAATAAAACATAATGTATATGCATGATGAAATATTCTTCTGCCACAAAAATCAAGAAATTTTGTGATTTCTGATAGTACGGGTGATATGGAATGAACTGTGTTAAATGAAATATGTCAGGCACAAAATGGCAAATAGCATCTGTTTTCACTCTTGTGTGGAAACTAGAATGGTTGATCTCATAAAGGAAGAGTAGAATACCAATTACTGGAAGCTGACAAAACACAGAGGAAAAGGAAAAGAATTAATGAGTACAAAAATGAATATTAAGTTACTGTACTCTATAGCAAAATAGGATGGTTATAATTAATAATCTTATTGTATATGTCAATATTGCTATAAGATTTTAAAGGCATACAACAAAAAAAAGAACAAATAAATCTTGAGGAGATTGCTATGCTAATTCCCTGATTTGATCACTGCACAGTACATACACATCTTATAATAACATAATAGTACCCTATAAACATGTACGATCACTATGTGTCAGTTAAAAGTTATGCCCATCTAGGTTACTAAATACTCTAAGACTATCCTTCAAAATTCATGGACAAATAAAGACAAAAATGTAAACTAAAGAAATTCGTGACTACTGGGTAAACACAAAGAAAAATATCTACGGGAATACTAAAAGCAAGGGAAGAAGACAATCACAACCAGAAGACCAAAAGAAATAATAAACCTTACCAGGATAGTAGATAAAGCAAATGAGAATCAGGAATGACTGAAAAATAAAATGTCAGGAATCAGTACATGTGGTTCATTAACAATAGTGTGGATGGCTTTAATTTTCTAATTAAAAGACATAAGCCAAAAGACTTCATCAAAAATTTGAGCCTCTATATAATATCTGCAAGCAACATATTCCACCTGCAAAGACATAAAACAAGCTGAAAATGAAAGGATGGAAAATAATACTCCAAGCAACTGCAGCCCCAAACCAAGCAGGAATACTTAGATCTGACAAAATGAGCTGAAAACTAAAATTAGTCAAAAGAGACAAGGTTATTGCACAACTGTAAAGAGAACAATTCACCAAGGGGGAAAAATAATCATAAACACATAGATTCCAAATGTCAGCACATTCAATTTTGTAAAGTAAATAGTATTTGACATACCAGTACCAGCAGACTCATAGTGACTGACTTCAATGACCCACTATCACAAATAGATAGTTCAACTAGATAAAAATTTAAAGAAACTTTAAGTTTAAACTATGGGACTTAAGAGACATTTATACAGTGCTTCATTCAACAGCAAAATACACTATTTTCAGTAACTCACAGAATTTTCTCCAGAACAGATTATGTATTTTATTTATTTCTTAGTACAAAAATAATCTGAAAATTCCAGATGTATCTGACTATAGTGCCAAAGAAACTAAAAATCAATAGCAAATGGAATGTCTGGGATTACACAAGTACATATACTTCTGAACTACCAGTAAGCCACTGAAAAAAATCATGGGGGAAAATTAAACAATCCTCAGAATCAAATAATAATAGAAATAAAACATATCAGAACCCATGGAACACAACAAAAGCAGTTGTAAGCAGTTACAAATATCTGCATTAGAAAAGTAGAGCAATTCCAAATAATGCACCTCAAGGTTCCAAAGCAAACTAAACCCAAAACCAGTAGAAGGAAAAAAATAATCAAAATTAGAATAGAAACTAATATGAAGCCAACAAAATGAGTGATACAAGAAAAGGATCAGTTAAGTCAACGAATTGGTTCTTTCAAAAGATAAGCAAGATTGACAAATGTTTAGTGGAACTTATCAAAAGAGAAAAAAGATCTAAACAATAATTGAGACAAAACAAGGAAAAGTTACAACCGACACTACTAAAGTCAAAAGGATTATTATAATCCTACAAACTTATATTCCAATATGCTATAGAATCTACAAATAGAGACATCCCAAAAAATGAATTATTAAATTGAACTAAAAGATACAAAAAAATCTAAATAAATAATAAGATTGAAGCCATAATTAAAACTCTTTCAACTAAAGAAAAATGTAGTAATTCAATAAATTTACCACTGAATTTTACTAGGTCTTTAAAGAATGACAATGTTCCTCAAATTTTTCCATGGAAGAGAAAGGAAAGACAATACTCCAAATTCATTCTACACAATTAGCATTAGCTTGATCCTAAAATCAGATTAGGACTCAACAAAAAAGAAAAGCAGAGCAGCATCCTTAATGGGTGCCAAAATCTTTGATAAAAGTATTACAATACAATACGACACTAAAAAGAGCATATATCATGACCAAGTTGATTTATTCAACTTGGATACATACGTTTAGACATATGTAAGCCAATACATAAAAGATGGCTAAACATATGCCAACCAATAAAGAATGGGTGGAAAGGGAAGGAAAGGGGGAAAAAATTAATAAATATAATATACCACATAAATACAACCAATGGTAAAAATAACATGATTTCAATGAATGAAAAAAGTTCTTGAATAAAATTCAACATCTCCCCACAATGAAAACTGGTATAGAATTACTCCTCAAAGTGTTAAAAACCACAATGACAAACTCGCAGCTCACATCACACTGAACGGAGAAAACCAAAGCATTTCCTATGAAATGAGGACTATGGAAAGGCTGTCTACTCTCACCCTTTTAGTTCAATACAATCCTGAAAATGTCAGCCATAGTAGTTAGGCAAGAGAAATAAGTACAAGTAATAAAATAGGAAACTAAGTACTCAAATTATCCACATTTGCATGTCACATGATTCTTTGCATTTTACCTCTTATTTTAAGGGATAAAATATCCTGAAAGTGTCTACCAGGATATTTTTTGATCTGATAAGTAAATTCAGCAGTGTGGTAGGATCTAAAAATCAACACAAAAAGATAAATACCTTTCTTATTCAGTAATAACAGTCTCACAAAGAATGGAAAACAATTCCATTCACACTAGTTTAAAAAATAAAATACAATACGTAGAAATCAACCTAAACAAAAAAGTGAAAGACTTCTATGAAGATGGAAAGAACTCCCTTGTTTATGATCAGCAGAATATTGCTAAAATGATGTTACCAAATGTGACTTATTCGATGTGATCCTTATTAAAATATCAACACTATTCATCATAGAATCTTTTTCTAAAATCCTAAAATATAAATGGAAGCACAATATACCCAAAATAGTCAGAAGAGCAATACTGGGGTAACATAATAGCCAATGTTAAGTTAAAAGCCACAGTAACAAAAATAATATGGTACTAGTACAAAAATAAAATTTAATTTTTAATGAGAAAAAAAGATAAACTAGCAATGAAACAGTTTCAAAATAGGTTAGTAGGACAGCTATAATAATTAATACATTGCATATTGTTGTCAGAGGACAAGATGTAGACATGATAATTTGTCTAAAAAATATTAGAATAAACCTTTCATAAAGACCAATGCAATAAAATAGAAGAGACAAAAACAAAACCACATACTTTTGACTACTCAATTTTTTACCAAGAGGCCAAGAACATTAACTGAAAACAATAAAATACATTCTCTTTAAAATGATAGTGTTGGCCTGGAGACATAGCTCAGTGGAATAAGTGCTTGCCTAGCAAACACAAGGTCCTGAGTTCAATCCCTGGTATATACAAACAAAACAAATAAATAAGTGTTAACTGGACATCCACATGCAAAATTTGAAATTAGTTTCATATCACTCATTATTTTAAAGTAAAACCAAAATGGATCAAAGAGCAAGGTATAAGACTAGAAAATTTAAAATTGCTGGGGGAAAACTGTAGTTGAAGCCATAAGCACAGGCACCCGTTTCCTGAACAGGACCCAATAGCATAGGAAATAATATTAAGAACCAGTAATTGGACTACCATCAAAGTAAAAAGCTTCTGTACAGCAAAAGAGTAAAGAGACTGCCTATAGAATGAGAGATAAACTACTCTTCTGATAAAGTATTAACATCTGAAATTTATAAAAACTCCAAACAAACTTCCAAATAAAAACTTCAATCAATAAATGAATGAAGGGGGCAGGGAGATGGCTCAGTAGAATAAGCGCTTGCCTGGCAAGCACAAGGGCCTGAGTTCAATACCTGATTCCTCTACACAAAAAAAGAAGAGGAAGAGGAAGAATAAATAAATACACAGAGAGACATTTTCTCCCTGGGGGGGAGCACAAATCTAACTCAGGGCCTCATAATTGCCAGGCAGGCACTGAACCATTAAGCTAAATCCCCAACATCTTAAAAGAAGTACAGGGGGCTGACAAGTTAGCTCAGTTGTCTAAAGTATCTTGAGAAAAATCCGTCAGGGACAAGGGACTGCAGTTAGATCCCCAGCAACAGACCCACCCTTAAGGCAGCCTGAGCTAGCCAAAAATAAATAAATAAAAAGAATCCTTCTTAAAAGAAGTATAAATGTCCAATTAAGTATATGCAAAATGTTCAACATCATTAGGCATGAAGGAAATGCAAGTAAAAACTATACTGACAATCCAGCCTACCCTAATCAGAGTGAATATCAAGAATATACACATGTAGTGAGGCATGTGTGCACATGCACACACACACACACACACACACAAAGCAGGCCATGATGTGGGGAAAAATGAATCATCCTAGTATTACCATTATGAAATCAGTATAGAGACTCCTCAAAAAACTAAGAAATTCAATCCAACTGTATCAAACTATAATTCAATCCACCTATCATTCTTTTAGTAAACCTAAAAGAATTTAAAAAATAGCATACTACAGACACATGTATGAACGTGTTTTCAGCTGCACAGTTCACAACAGCTAAGCTATCAAAATAGTCCAGGTGCCCATAAACAAATCAATGACTAAAGAAAATGTCACACAGATATACAGTGGACTATTATTCAGCCACAAAGAAAATCAAGTAATTTCAGGAAAACAGATAAAGCAGAGACTTTCATGTTAAGCTAAATAAATCAGTCTGAGAAAGTTAAATATCACAGATTCTTGCTGATATGCATAATCTGAAAATAGAGGAAAGGATGGATAGATGAATGGAGGGAGGAGGCCAAAAAGGAGTGTGTTAGAGATGGAAAAATGGGAACAGAAGAAAGGAGGAGAAAGAGAAGATGTGAATACTGGAGATAAAAATAATCAAAACATGTTATATGTATGTACCAATATATCAAAATAAATTATATTATTACTAATATGAACTAATAAGAAAAGACAGTTTTTTAAAGCCTAAGTAAAATCAGTCACAGTAAATGAAGTAGCTAGAAGCTGCTAAAGGCAAGTAGGCAAAAAATTTGCAAAATGAGATTATAAATGACAAAACTGGAAAGAAACTAATAAATATTTAAGTATCAACCAATTTCCTAACATTACAGGTAGAAAACAGGTATAGAAATGCAGTAAATTTATGCAATAGCTAGGCTTTAAATACCAGTCTCCATAGAGCATATAAAAATTACTTGGAAGGCACTAGAACAAGAGCAGATTTGAAAAAACAAATTGTCTTTGCCAAGAAAAAATTTTACCCACCACTTCTGGTTCTGATCCACTCACTAGCTCATCCAGCCAGATTTCCTACTTTTAGAGCAAAGGGATTTTCCAAAATTTCCATAACGGTTAATTTCCTCAGTATTCAGGAAAGCACTTGATTCCCAAGCCTCCTCTTTGATTTCAAATCTATGTCTCTTCACATTTTCTATCACTAATTGCCTTTCATTCCCTGATCCTGTACTCCACAAGATTAAGTATATATATATACAAACAAATCAGAAAGACGAGTCTCCCAAAATGGCTAAAAGTACTGAGCTATTTAACACTAGCACTGAAACACTGGCATTCTAACTCAATAAATCAATAAACAATGTAAAACAAAAGACACCAGTGTCTTCCACAGCCAGTTACTGCCTTAATAACAAGCAGCAAGCTTCAATTCCAATCAGCCACAGCAGCCAGACAGACATGACAAATGACAGAGTTGGTACAGTCCATATTTATATAGCTGCACACCACCAAGTGATGGCACACAGGATCTCAGAGAATTCTCTTAAACTAGAGAATCCAGACTAAATGCTAGAAATGGGCATAGTTCCTCTCAGAGAAGGAAAATGTATCATCAGAGTCCACAGGCATCTCCAGACAGGTGCACCATGCATTTATTGCCCTCTGAAGTTAGACAAGGCCAGCAAAGAGGAAGAAGTAATTCTCAGTATTCTATTTGTGGCTTACCAAACATGAACAGGAAGGTAGAAGCTCTTTAGGAAAAATTACCTCCCTGGAACCTATTTACAACCATCTTCTCTGAAAAGTGCTTTAAAGTTAAAAGCAGGGGCCAGGGAGATGGCTCAGTGGAATAAGCGCTTCCCTGGCAAGCACAAGGGCCTGAGTTCCATTCCTGGTTCAAAAAAACAAGAAAAAAGAAAAAAACTTAAAAAACAATATAGCTACAACTAAATATTTGTAATTTGTAATTTGAGCGTTTGCATCTGAAAACCCACTTTAGGGAGTTGGGGAGGTGCTAGATGAGCACATGCCAGGTACTGGGATTAAATTCCCCAGCACAGCAAGGTATGATGCAAGTTAGGGATTGGGGAAGAGAACCTCGAATGTGTCATCTACCTTTATTCCAGATTACCTGAAAAGAAGGAGGGCAGCCGGGCGTGGTGGCGCACGCCTGTAATCCCAGCACTCGGGAGGCTGAGGCAGGAGGATTGTTGTGAGTTCGAGACCAGCCTGAGCTACAAAGTGAGCTTAAGGACAGCCTGAACTGCATAGTGAGACCCTGTCTCAAAAAGACAAAAAAAAGAAGGAGGGCAGTTAACCTACAGCCTATCCTAAATTCATTTTATAACAACTAAGGTTAAATCAGAACATAAATGGTGCAATAAAGAAACTAACTCAAAAGGCTAGAATGAAGCACTATAAAAACTGAGAAACTGTGTCATCCGTGTGGATGAGGCACGGCCAATGCTTGACCAGTTTGCTCTCTGTGAGAGCCTGAGAGAAAGTTTTCTCTCCATGTGACTCTCCCCAGGTACACTACAGATCATTGATCTCCTTGTTCTGTGGCTCCATAATCTCTTTGTTCAGAAAATTTGAGGCACAACTGAGTTTCATGATGTTACAGTACAGGTTCTCCTATGTCCTGAGTCTTCGCTGACCTTGAAAGGCTAGGGGCAAAATGTTGGCTGGCTTTGAGGCTCTTCTGTTTCTCCAATTTTGATCTCTAAACTTAGGTTGTTAACCATCCAGAAGAAAAGCTGATTAGTACCCTGCAGAACATGCGATTCAGTTTGCCCTAACTATCTGACTCAATTGTTTTTAGTTGTTGTTGTACATCTACAGACAAAGGATCTACAGAGTAAGGTACAGGATTATAAGATAAACCCTGAGGGGACTTCACTGACCTCATCAGAAACAAAAACTACATGTTTTGGTATATAGGTCTTGCTCTATCTCGGTCTTAACCATCCAGCAGAGAAGTATAAAAATGAGGTATACAACACAGAGCCATAATAAGTTGAGCTGTAAATGGCTACAGTCAACAATTTCTTCAGATAAGTCACTATTATTGTGGAATGCTAGATTGTGTTGGATTGTGTTGTCGAGTTCAGGCACTTAAATTGGTTTAATGACAATGGAGTGCCCATCTTTGACAGGTCTAGAAAAAAAAAAGTGATATAGAAAGAAGAATCATGATGTGTGTGTGTATAAACAGTACAGTTAGGATAAATATGCCGTGCTTCTACATAATTCTATGAGAAGCAAGATGTGCACTAATGGTGGTTGGACAGGATATTATGTCGGCTTCTAGTACCATGGACAACCACTAGGAAAATAACAAGGTAGAAAGTATGAATTATTGAACCTGTGATATAATTCAGGTATAAAAAAATAAGATAAGTAAACAACTACACTCTCTTAATTTACTGATAAGAGACATCTGTTATAATAATGTCTGTAAGTATAATATCATGCATGCACCTTCTATGATACCAAAACTATGAAAACAGTTTGCAATGTATTAACTTATCAAAAAAATTATAATTATATGTAAAAATAAAATAAAAATTAAATTAATACAAATAAATAAAGTTAATATATTTTTAAAATAATACACATCAAAAATTTAGAGTGCTGAAAACTATGCTGAATTAAACGTTATTTGCAGATGCTAATATAAATAAACAAGTTTTATGTTAACTCATAGACATATGCCACCAAAAATTTTATATATTTAATCATATAATTAAAGATGTAATTATGTATTACTTACACATTATTGATATTTATGTATTTTTAAAGCCATTTAACACAAGTGAAATCCTCTGACTTTGAATTCACGAACATATAGTATTTAGATGCCAATGGAATACTGATATCTGACAGGACTAAACAGAAAAAGGGAATAAAAAGGAAAGTCCATTCTGTATATACAGTATAGTTGGGATAGAAATACACCTACTTTCGCTTAAATCAATGAGAAGAAAGTTTTGGACTAATAGTGTTTGGACAAGATATCCTGTCTGTATCTTGTAATATGAATAACCATATTCATATGAAAATAACAATGTACAAGGTATTGACTATTGAAACTGTCCCATTAATCAGCTTTGAAACTGTCTTATTGCTATTTGTTTCTCAATAAAATAAAATTTTAAAAAATTAAACCATTGTAAAAGGCTCAAGTCAACAACTTCTGACATTGCCAGTCCTGCAGGTAACCCATATTATTATGGACTACTGGACTATATTGTATTACTTAGCTGAACTCATGCACCTACAATAACTGAATGGCAATGGACTACCAACCTCTGACAAATGTAAACAAAAAGGGCCATATAAATGAAGAACCATTTCTAGGAAAAAATATGCATATCTGTATATACAAACTAAAATAGATATACAGCCACTTTATCTTAGTTCAATGAGATGAAAATTTGTACTAATAGTGTTCACACAAGATATCGTATCTGCATCTTGTACTATGAATTACCACTACGAAGACAATATGCAATGTATTAGTTATTGTAACTGTCCTACTAACCTGTTTTGAAACTGTCTCAATGCTATTTCTTTCTAAATAAAATTAATATAAAATCAAAAAAACCTCTGACTTTTGAATTAACACACATATAATGACATAATTGTGTCTCATTATAACTTTATTAATATCCACATAAATAAGAAAAGATGCAATACAGAATCTGAAATAGAACATTTTTTAAAGAGAACAATTAGTACACATTTATCAAGGGACTAAAAAAAAAAAAAAAAAAACACTGACAAACTACCTACCTAAACCTATGGACAAACACCAGTGGCAAGAAAAGAAGTGGTCCTAGTGTCAATATCATTTACATGCTAACTGCTTCACAGTCATTAAAATCAACCAAGTAATCAATCATTCCATCAATCTAGGCTAGGCCTGGAAGGACACCATTATCCCCAAACCCAATACAAGAGGGCACCAATTAACAGCCTAACCAATTAATCCAGTCATCTCTCAGCTGGTTGTTAGATGAAAACACATTCTTAACTCCAGAAACCAGATCACAACTTAAAACCACATAAAGCCTTCTCTGATATGTACAAACTGATCTCCTTATGTGTATCTTCTGAATGCTCCCTGCTATTTACTCAATGAGATGTTTGCCTCCAGAAGACTGTCACTTATGTTTCTGTGTATCACAGAAACAGTTCCTACTGGACTGCAAAATTTATAAAGAGGAAACATATCTTCTTTCACCCTGCACATAAGCTGAAGGAATGAACAAGTACCATTCACAGGCTTATGGTTTTAGACCATTTAGGAAGTTCAAGTGTACTTGGTATTAAAGTGTTGAAATCTGTACTGAAAAAGAGGGTCCATTAAAAATAGTAATGCAACTGCTTTTTTAATGAACAAAGACAATGTATAATAACAGAGGGAGGAGAATCTCACCAATTTCTGAAAAATAGAATGTTAAATTAAAACACTAGAATAAAAATAAAATGTACAGTACTGTACCAACATCACAACAAAATGGACAGTCCACAAAAACATATTGTGTATTATCTATTTCTCCTTCAAATAAATCAGATGAATCTGATCAAATTTCAAGGAAGATATAAATAATAGCAAGTTATTATTTTGGACAAAACTTTGCCCAAATGAAATCTTATACAGCAGGTTTAATGCCACACAAGGACTCAAATGTTTATGTAAATACAAGTGAAAGGGAAATCAAAGCCTCTTTGGCCAGCATGTCCCTCACAAGGGAGGAATTATCACCTTTATGACCTGTATAACCACTAACCACCTTCTTTGTAAGCCTCATCCCAACAGGGAAATCTAACTCCTGGTCCATCATGGCCATTAAACTACTGAAAAGTAAGCTTCAGAACAGCAGTTTTGTTTTATTTATAGTGACACTTCCAGCAATTAAAACTTTGCTTTCCTCATAACGAGGTAGAAAGAGGCAACTGCTAAATGAAGGACTGAATAAGAGAATGGAAACAAGGAACAGAAAAAAAGGAAGAAGAAAGCCAAAGATCAAGTGAAAAAATAATGGAAAAAGAAGTTTTCATGTCTGGAAAAGTCTGTGTACACAAGCAAATCAACTGATTTTTTTGCATGATTTTAATGCCTTTATTTAAAACACTTTTTTTTTTAATTTCACCCAGAGTAATGCCTTTAGAGCACAAAAGTAGGTGTGCAGTCAGTCCTCCACTTCTGTGGGCTCTGTATCTGCAATTTTGAACAACCAAGGATCAAAACTGTTTGGGAAAAAAAACCAATGTCTATTAAAAATGTACAGACATTCTTTGTCACTATCCATAAATCAATACAGTATAACTGCTATTTATAGAGCATTTACATTGTTAGGAGTTATTAGTAATCTTAAGATTGTTTAAATTAACAGGGGATGTACCAGTTACCAAGGAATTAAGTATTCACGGAGATCCTGCAACCAATTCCCCATGATTCCAAGGAACAACTGTCACTTCATTCATTCGGTACACTGGTTTAATACCCAATATGCTTCCAGCAACAATGTTACACATATGTAAAGAGAGAAAACTGAGTCTAAGTACATATGAAGATTTGGTTAACCTTGCCATCAATAAAGACATTGATCATCCACTGTCTACTGATCCAATTAGCTATTAGAAGACACCCCCATATTAGGACATAAATTTTTATTTGTATTATTCAAAGCAAAATAGTAAGAATGACAAAAGCATAAGAGATTTAAAAATTAGGTAAGAAGAACAAAGAGTTATCTGGCTTACAGAAGAAGGTTGTTCTCATTAGGCCATCAATAGCAAAGGGATTTGATGAGCATTTCTACAACTCTCCTTTCATTCTGAGTGAGGCTTATGGTTAGGCATTCCTTCCCTTTTCCAGTCAGATGTGGATGGCAACATTTTGCTTGCAGACATGTAACTAAGCTTTTAATATTTCTAAAATATACAAATATTAGCCTCCTTCCTGCTCTAGCTGTCTGCAGCATTTCTTTCCCACCCTATAATATCTTCTCTGCCTTTGTTAAAACTATAGGTACACTTGCAAAAGACTAAATATCACACAGTAAATGACTGTTATTTCCTTTCACCTGTTCTTGGCATCCAGACTATAGAAACCAGAACTCCTCACTAGCACACTGGGTTTCAACAATGCAGTTACCTACACCTACAGACACACGTGCACAATGCCAAACTTATCTTTATTCTACAACTTCTAGAAATAAGGCAGTAGGTGACAGGGAGTTGGCAAAACTATGGTTCTTTTTGTAAGAAAAATGCATGACATTTAGGGACAACCATTAGCAAAATACGAAATCATTTTAGTTTGCAGTTCAGCACTTTTCCAATCCTTGGCCTCCACTCCCACTCTCCCTCCTTTTCCAAACACAGTTCCAACACAAGATAATAATCTGTTTCTCAACTCGCACATGTTGAAAGCATCTATCCAAGGCAAAGGAAAAGTTCTGGCCTCATTGTCCAAACCTCCACTGCCAAGTACACTCACCTCTCAGAAGTAAAATTAGTAGTATAACAAAGTAAATAAAGTAGCTAAGGAACAGGGACACAATATATTTTACAGGGTTTCCCACTGCTCTTTATGATACCCCAAGTAATCCTAAGCAGGACACCCTAACAGGACACCTCCTAGGCAGGAGAAACAATAGTGTCATCAGATCCATGAAATCAAACAGAAAAAAAGAAGTATGAAGTAAAAATTCCATTAAGTCCAACAATTTAATTCTTACGGCAAACAGTAAAATTTTTGTTGAGATTTTTCTCAGAAACCCTCAATTTTTTTTACTCTCCACTCTAGTAAAGATCCTAGTTTTTGGTGGGGATGATTGTTGGCTTAGTTAAAAGAACATTCTGCAGGAAAGAGTTTGATTATACAATAAACTGAAGATACTACCATGTTTTGTGCCATTCTGGCCTTAGTTACATGTCTTGCAATCACTTCCTTGGAACCTAAAGGAAAGATTGGATTAATAAAGTGAGGCTGGCAAATTCTTGGTTTTCTATATGGCTATTAGCTCAAAATGGTCAGTTCTAGGCCTCATCTCTACCTATTCTCTCACAAACCACTTGATGTGTGACTTTGTCTAACATCTTTCAGTCTCTAATAACTCAGCTGAGTAATTGTGTTCTCACATCTCATAGGAAAATTGAAAGAGATCACTATTAAGAGAGCAGTCCCTGAAAAATATGAAGACGAGCAAGAAAAAGCCAAGTATTTCAGAAGAAGACAACTGAAAAAGATGGCTTAAAGACATCACAATAACCAACAGGACTCTACCTTTTGGTCCCTCAGAGTTGCAAAGGTAAAAGACTGCTTTGAAAAGAGAGCCCCAGACTATCTTCTAAGGACCACAGTGTGGTACAGTGGAAAGAAAAGAGGCTTGCAGTTACACATAATTAGGTTTCAATTCTGTCTTTATGATTTACAGTTCTCCAAAGACTTCAAATAAAATACCTACCCTTTGAACCTCTTCTATGTGGTATGAGGAACTGAACCCAAGGGCACTCTACCACTAAGCTATAACCCTAAACAATTTTTGTTTATTGAGACAGTCCTACACTGTCCAGATAAAGCCTGAACGTATCCTGCACCTCATCGTCCCAAGTGTTCAAGTAGCGCACCACCTCATCCAAATGAAATTCAGTTTAGCCACACAATGCTTAAAAATTCTATCTCTGTGTTCCCCTCATTGCTGTCATATGAATCAGATAAGCTAATATGTAGAGAGTACTTACAAATTCCTCAAACAAATCAGGCATTCAAATGTCAGACTCCTTTGCTTATATAAAATCTCACAACTTTGCATGAAACTAAGAATAAGGGACACAGACTAATTAATCTTGCAAAAGAAATTTTGAAGCAGTCTAATGTTGAGGTGGTGACATGGCTACTGTTATAGACATTCTGCTAGGTTTATGTTGAGAATCAAGAGAAAGATCCCAGCTAAAGTTAGCCAGAAAGGAAATCTAGGAAATTTTCAGCCAGTAAAGATGAAACAAAAGAAATTGGTCAGTATAAAGATGAGCAAGAAAAAGCCAAGTGCTTCAGAAGAAGACAAGTGAAAAAGATGGCCTAAGGACATCACAATAACCAATAGGACTCTACCTTTTGGTCCCTCAGAGTTGCAAAGGTGAAACACTTTGCTTTAAGAAGAGAGCCCCAGATCACTATGTTCCAGAAATACACAGGCATAGGGAAGCCATTCCTTGGGATTTAGTTCATGGGCACTTGCCCTATACAGGCAAAAGAAAAGGAAACCTGATTGCTGCTCCAACTTGTGGCAGACCTTGACATTATCTTAAGTGCAGAGTTGCACCTAATAGTTGTAGGGTCAGGAAGGCTTCCACCCAGTTTTCTGAGGTCCTGAGAGCCCAGACATTGTGCCCAAGAGGACAGTGTGTGAAGCTGTGAGTGTAAAATTAAAACTCAGTTTAATTTTAAGAAGTTTAGAGAAGTCAAGAACTTAGATCCACTGAGGAAAATTGTAAGAAAAGAGCAGAGCTGGCCCCATACAGAAGCCATGGGAGCTATATCCATAGGCAGCATCATAGGAACAGAGCCATCTAGCCCTTTGGAGTTCATAAGTTGCCACAGATTGCCCATAATGCTGGAAATGTTTCAAGAGTCTTTGATGGGTAAAGGGAAAAATATTACAGATTGTGTTTAGATGTCCCCTCAAAGCCTTATGAAATCATATGTGCTGTTTTTTCAGAGGTGGCTGTATCTAGAATGTGTGATGTTGGGATTGATTCATGGTGCAATGCTAGGTACAAGGGCACTAGGAGTAAGGGTGTGAAGGTTACCTTCCCTAAATAGCCTAGATAAGATATAAGGGATTGAAAGAAATGTGATCATCCTTTACTTGCTTTGCTACATTCTGCTTAACATGAACTATTTTTCCTCGGCAATGTCTGTGTACCACCCTGCCTTGGAGCTAGCCAATTATGGACTGAAATCTCTACAAACTATGAGCTAAATAAATCTTTTCTCTTTTGTGTGTGCTGAGTATTCTGAGCTATGAGACAAGTAACTAAGACACCAATATAATCATAGCTTCCATAAGGCAGATTGCAAGTTTGATAACTAGAATTCAGGGAGATGGTCCACTGTGCTAGACATCCTAGGAACCAGTTGTCTTGCCTTCTGGGTAAAGGCTTTTCCTACTATATGCTTGAGTCAAGTCTTTCTGCAATTAAAGGGATTTTCCTGAGTTTTTAATATCTGGCAAAACAGAACTAACTTTGATGAAGACTGGCATCTATTCAGGATGATTAAAAGTATCACACAGTTCTGGAGTTGCTTGACACAAACTCTTTATAATCACCTATACTGAATATTCATTACATTATAAGTTATAAGCACCTCCAGTTAAAGGACGTAGGGCTGGGGAGATAGCTCATTGGGCTAAGTACCTACCTGGTAAGTGCAAGGTCCTGAGTTTGATCCCTGGTACTGCAAAAAAATAAAAGCCATAAAAATTAATTCCAGTGAAGGGATGTGGGAACACTAGAAAGATAAGTAACATACCAACATCCAGAGAAGCAGAGCCTGGTTTTGTGTCCATAATATATCAGTTCTTATAAACTGTGTACTCAGAGAGGCACTAAGGAAGAGAATTACCACTGCACTTTTCCAGAACTGAACAACATTGGGATTCATCCTTTGATTGCTTTTATGGAATCAATAATAACAACAACAAAACAACCAATCAAAACAATTTCCAACTCAATGCCACTGGAGTAATTTCCATGTTACATGTCAAGAAGAACCAGACAAACTCTGGAAAAAAAAAGAAGGCAACTTTCCTCTGGCACCTCTGGTATGCCAGGCACTGTGCTTCATTCTTATGTATGTGATCCAAATGAAATCTGCCCACATAGGGGTCAGAGAGATGGCTCAGTAGAATAAGCACTTGCCTGGCAAGTACAAGGACCTGAGTTCAATCCCTGGTTCCACCAAAAAGAAAAAAAAGAAATCTGCCAACATGAAGCAGGTACTACCCTCTCCATTTTAAAATTACAGAACCAAGCTGAAACAGTTAAGTAACTTGCTTTAGGATGTTCAGTGAAGGCAATATCTAAATCTCAGGTGTTTCAAACTCTATGCCTTATTTTAGACAAACATAATATTTGGCCAGGAAACACATCTTTCTTTGAGAAGGCTAACCTAGACACAAAATTACATGCTAATATTACTTAAGATGCAAACAGTAACTGCTCCAGGTCCTACCATTCACTGCCTATCAAAAGTACTGGGCTTATTTTCAATGTCCCCTCTTTTCATCCATCACTTATTCTTTCAAATTTTATGGGTTTTTTTTTAATTTTTCAATATATTTGGTATGGGGTCTCACTGTATAGCTCAGACTCATAGTGATCCTCCCATTTTCAGCCTCCTCGGCACTAGGATTATAGGCATGTGCTACCACACCTAGACTCAGTGGCCAGCTCAGCATACCCAGGCACAGGGCTGGCATGGCACTCAGTACTGTGGTCCCTGCACTCACCTAAGAAGGCACTTAATCCACTAACCTATCTCACCCACCCTATATTAGTAGTCTCTTATCTCTTTTCCCATTGAAAGAAATTATCTTCCTCTCACAATTACTATTTCTCCAGAAGTGACCTAAAGGACAATGAAAGAATAAAAATTATTATGAAATTGACAATTTCTCATTTGTTCAAAGATTAATTCACCCACAGTGTCACAATTTTGAAAACTATTCCTTTTTTAACCCAACAATTATCCTACTCAAAATAAGTCTCATACAAGAATCTGACCTTAAATACTGAGTGCATTGATTAAAAGCCTTAAACTTATTTATGCTTTTATTGGCAAACACATTCAGAGGCAGTTATTTGTGGTATCTTGTTCAGAAACTGGATACAGAGTTAGCTGTAGATTGATTAGTGCTTAGTATTTGCTTAGTATAAAGAAGAAAGACTAATTCCTGTATTATTCCTGGCTCAGCAAGTGACAGCCTTGGCTTGGATCCATGATGATGGGCCCAGAGAGACAACAGGCCCCATCTGTACAACAGGAACCTGGGCAAGTCAAAGCTATGTTCTGACAAGTGCTGTTTCCTCCCACTGGGAGAATGAACACCTCTACAGAGAGCTACTCCCCACCTCAGCATGCTCACTCTCCTAGCAGTCCAAATAGCCCACTCTTATTAGAAAATAGCACTCTAAGGAGTCAGCTAACTCCAAGGAAAAGCTCCGAAGACAGAGCAGGGTCACTGTGTGAATTTCTGAGGAGGTGAATTCTGGCACATGATTAGGAAATGGAAGAGAGACAGAAGAAGCAAATCGGTACCTGTGATACCAAAATAAAATTGATTTTTTTTTTTTTTTTGTATTTTAGGAAAGGGTCGACATAGTATTCAGGGTCTCACTACTGGATCAGACCTGTAGTGATCCACCTGTTTTGTTTTGTTTTCATAACTGGGGATTGAACTCAGGCCCTTTCGATTGCCAAGGAAGCGCTTATTCTCCTGAGCCACCTCCCAAGACTGTTTACAGCCTCCCAAACTGGGATTAGGGGTGCACACCACCATGCTCAGTCTCATGTGCCTCAGGGCCACCAAGCCCCGACTCAATTGCGATGTCAGTGTGCCCCAGGGACAGGGCTGGCACAGCTGACCCGGAAATCAAACCCCTGGCCCCTGCGCCTGCTTACAGGCACTTTAATCCACTGAGCTATTTGGCCACCCCTTAAAATTGAACTTTCAATGAGTACAGCTGGTCATCAGTATGTACACACTTCATTAAACAATCAAACCAGGAATAAACAATATTCAGAAGAGAAAACATATAATTTGTTGTCTTGCCATTATTCTCTAAATAGTACAGTATAACAGTTACATAGCATTTGTACTATATACAGCATTATAAGCAATCTACAAATGATTTGTAATATATGAAAGAATGGATGCAGGTAACATGCAAATACGACGCTATTGTATATGAAATTGAAACGTCCTTAGCTTTTGCTATCCATAAGGATATTGTCCAGGAAACAGCCTCCCCACTCCTGAACATCTGCACAATGAATTATTGCACCGCTACAAAGAACTTTATGTGGATTAAGTAAGACATTTAATCCTTTTGCTCTGTAAACATGTATTATAGCCATAATTTTAACAGATATCCAAGACACATATCCAAAAAGAAAAATATTAGAGAAACTGCATTAAGCCCAATGTGACATTCAGACACTAGAGGTACAAATAGTGGTCAAATTCAGGAAATGTAAGTTTCACACTCCTGTAATCCTAAATACTGTATTACAGGTCTTTATGGTGACATCTGGCAGTACACTTAAGGATGCAGTACACTTAACAAGCACCTTTCATAAGTCTATGTGATTGTAGAAATTACATATTCTGATAAATAATCTCAGGGCCTAACCAATTGAGTTAAGACCTGAAGTTCAGGCTAATAATCCATATTTTCACTTATCCTTTCACTTGCCCTTCTTTCACCTGGCTACACATCCTTCTCTTTCATTACATGAAATAGTACATGAAACAAAATTCTGAAATACTAAGAACATAAAGAAAGGCCTATTCAACCTCACCACTGCTTCCCATCTCTTCTGCCTAGAAGTGTCAATTATTAGCAACAGCACCCTCAAACAAGGGGGAAAATAATTGAACACAATATATACAAAGTAAACAGCATCAAAGATCACTTCACAATGGGTAAAAATCAATCTGCATAATTCAGAATGGAGCCCTAGTACTGACCAGACAAACCTCTCATGTCCTTTTTTTTTTTTTGACAATAGAAAAATAATAGTTAAGTCATTAGAAATGATACAATTTTTTTAAAAGATGATAGGTATTCACAGTGGTTGTTATATAGCACATTGTTTATCTTCAATGTAGTTGTTCAGATTACAGATATAACCATGTAAAATAGGCCAAAGTAAAAAATTCAAGCATTCACTGCTCCTTTCAAAAAGCCAATAGAAATCAGGAGTGCAATCATGCTGTGCATATACATACACAGTTTTTTCCTTTTCCTTTTTTCCTACCATTAATCTTTCCCTCATCCCACTTATTTATTCCTTATGGTCTGTTTCTTTCCCTTTTATTATATCTATGGTATCTTTCAGAATTTATTTACTCTTTCAAGTTCTCACACGAGGAAGACAATACAATATTGGCACATGTAAGTATGATTTATTTCACTTGTGAATGTAGTCTCTAACTGCATCCATGTACCTATGAAAGCCTCAAGTTTTTGTGCTGGAGTGTTTTGCTAAATTCAAGCACCTATAATAATTGAATGCCAACAGAATACCCATCTCTGACAGGACTAAACAAAAAAAGGGGATATAAAGGAAAGACCATTCTGTATTTGTATATACAGAAGTTAGGATAAATA